>JASDQU010436581.1:0-15003 GCA_032191745.1 Picea mariana
GGATTCCATAAACCTAGAATATTATGGAATCCACATACCCTTTTCCATAGAATATACTAACTATATCCAAAAACCAAAGACATGAAATATGGTATAACTACAGATATTATATAAATATATTATGAAGGAAAAAATAAGCTAAATGCAATTTGGACATTTGAAAAAAAAATTACAAGTTAAATGAGTACATCAATAAAAAATAACATACTAACCTTGCAAGTTCAAAATCCGAGCTATGTAGATCAAGAATTGGATTTTTTCAACCGGTGGGTGATGGAAAAAATAAACAACTCAAACAAAATCCAAGAACAGTGTCACAACTATAGCAATTGTATTGCAAAGTCTCTTAAAGTCACATATATATAGATAAAATAGTCAACTAGCTGTTAACACTGACCAATGAGATAGACAAAAATTTTGTCGCTATTGCCACGAAAGTTTGTCGCTATAGCGATGAAAATCCTGACTAGGTTAAATTAAGATGTTTTTCGATATTGCGACGAACATTCGTGGCAATAGCGACGGAAATCCCGCCCTGTTTAAAAAAAATATGAAACTAGTGGAAGCATGGAAAATTTTCATGGAATAATCCGCCCATATGTAGTAGTTGGAGAATCATGCAGTGTTCAGCTGAAGTAGGCTATGGGTTTCTCAGAATCCTATTTTTCCTTCTCAATAGTACCCCAACAATAGTGTGTTATGAGGAAAATGAAAAAATGAGGAAATCCTTTGTAAAGTCCGGGCTCTCTAGCACAGGGGCTTTAGTCAGAGCCACCTTGATATCTTTGAAGGAATTATTGGCCTCTAATTTCCACTTAATCTCATTTCCTTTCCTGAGAATAAAATTTATATGATTTATGATTTTCGCCAGGTTTGGGATAAATCTTCTCAAAAATTTCACCTTACCCAGGAAGGATTGTACCTCTTTTTTACTGTGTGGGGTGCCTATATTCAAGATCCCTTCAACCCTGCTGGGGTATATTATAATCCCTTCCTTGCAGATGATGTGCCCCAAAAGCTTGCCCTCTTCCACTACGAAATGAGACTTCTTTGGGTTCAGTGATATGTCAAACTTTCTACACTTTTGGAAAACCCTCTTCAGGTGCTCGAGGTGTTGTTTGTCATAGGAAGAATACTCTGTGATGTCATCAAGATAAATCACGATGAATTTGTCCTTCTCATAAACAAACATGATTTCCATGGCCCTATGAAAAGTGGCACCAACGTTCATCAGGCTGAATGGCATCTTAGCGTACATGAACTATCCCCACAGAGTGGTGAAAGCCGTCTTCTCTCTGTCGTCTGGGTGGGCCATGATTTGGTTATATCCTGAAAAGCCGTTTAGCATGGACATATTCTGAGATCCCACTACCTTTTGCAAGATGTAGTCCATTTTGGGAAGGGGGTAGTGGTCCTTGAGAGACACCTTATTCAAATTTTGGAAATCTACGCACAGTCTAATTTCGCTGCTTTTCTTTCTCACAGGTACTAAGTTAGCTGCCCACTTTGAGAACCTTAAGGAAACAATGATTTTGGCATCGAAAAGCTTCTTTACCTCTTTTTCAATCAGTGACAGTAAAAAGGGGTTTATCCATCTCAACTTCTGTTTCAAAGGTTTCTGATCTTCCTTGAGAGGAATAACATGCTGGATCAACTTTGTATCAGACACTTTTAGATCATCGTAGCTCCATGCAAAAACGTCTAGGAAATATTTCATGAGCTTTATGTAATCATTCTTAACCTATGGACTCAGTTTTTTTGATAATTTTACCATCTTCAGCTCTGCCTCGGTCCCGATGTTGCAATCTTCTATGTCTTCTGCACTTGCGGTGATTTTGGGGTTCTTAGCCACATCATTTTTTTCAAACAACTTCTCTAGCAGCACCAACCCCGTCGGAATAATATTGTTCTTCAGTTGTATTATATCCCTTCCTGCGATCTGGTTCTGGAAAGGGTCGTCGTCACTGGACACATCTGTGCCTTCCTCTTTGTCATCACAATATCCCTCGTCAATGTTTGTGTTAGTGAACTCGTCGCTCATGAGGAGAAACCTTTCCACCTGTCTATCATCGTTAAACACCTGCCAGTGTTTGATGTTGTTGGGTACTGTCGGCATGTGCCTAACTCTGATTTCATATATTTTATCTGGAAGAGTGGGAATCTTGAAAACCAAGGCCGAGGTGGAAAATGTGTCGGCGATTTGATTCTGTTCTCTAGGGATAGTAGTCAGGTCATACTCTGAAAATCCTTTAAGAAGGTCCAAATCCAAATTTCTGTACGTGCACAATCTGGGGTGTTTGGTCTGATATACACCCTTCACCTGATTTATGATCATCTCGAAATCTTTGCACACTGTTATCCTCTGTGCACCTATCTCTTTCAAAACTTGTAAGCCCAAGATAAGTGCTTCATACTCGACCATGTTGTTAGTACACTCAAACACGAGCTTGTATGAATGCAACTTCGTGCTTGTTTTAGGGGACTTACCCATATACCAGTCCCAACTCCTTCTCAGCTGACTGCAACGTCAAAAATCATGTTCCACACCCTGTCTTCTGCACGGTCTTCTGGGTCGACGCACTCTGCGGTTTCCTGCACGGTTTTCTAATTGACTGTCATGGTGGTCATCAATCCTTCTTCTCTCGAAGATAATATCATTGTAGAAAATAGACGAACCCACTTTGGTGTGGATGACATATATAGGATGGTTGTGAGGCTGCATTTTGTTGCTTACCATGTATTTCAGTAGTACTTCCCTGTACATTCTTTTGTTGTGGCCAAACACAGGAATAGTGGCATAGGTCATATCCATTTGCAACGTTCCCTTCAGCTTCGTAGCCCACGATCTCGAGAGTAGCATGCCAAAATTCGTAGGTATGTCTGCGATGACTATGTTCTTGGTGAGGATTTGGGCCAACTATATGACCAGGTCTTTGATTAGGCCCAAACATTTAACTTTCCTCGAATCGAAAGAGAAAAGGTCCTTGTATGGTCTGGTGACCTCTAGACCCATCTCATCCATTACCACCTTCGGCATGGGATTATGTGATGCACCAGATTCAAGCATGGTATTATGCAAGTTCAGATCATGGATCTTCAGGCTGACATAAAAGGGGGGAACATATTCATCATCACTCATCTCTTCGATGTGCGGACCAACAAGATGTCAAGGTAGTCATCACAAATGTTCAAAGTATCAGGGGCACCTCCCATTTTCATCATTTTAATGATTTGTTCTCGATACTTTCCATTTCTAATCATCTCATTGAATGGGATGAAGATTTTGATTTTTTCCCTTTCGTGTTCAAAATTGAAAGGGGGACAGGATTTTTCTACCTCTTTTCTGGTTGTCTCCTAGCCTGTCTCCGAGGATTTTTTGGGGACTTCTTGCTTTGACTTTGTCCTCTCCACTACATATTTGGCTGTGTTGTCTTCTATCAGTCGGCTTGTTGAAGGCGTGTCTATTGCAGGCTGCTTTACGGTGTTTGTTTGTTTTGGCTCGGCAGGTGCATATTTACTCCATAGGTTATACTTCTTCTGGAAATGCATGATAGAATTCTAATAACCTTTCTTAAATTCATTCATCTCCCAAGACGGTGCATCATCTGTCTCGAGTATCATACCATCCTCGGTTTCTAGCGTGAAGTCTTCATTTTGGCTCATGTATCAATCATGTTCGCTCTTTGTCAAGAACACATGTGGGTTTTTGTCATCATAGCAATGCATTTGGTCATCGAAAGATTGGTCGAAATCCTCGTCTATGTAGTTTTTATGGAAATGAGGCATCGTCTATTGTTCACTTGGGTCTTTCTGCTTGATTTGAGGAATCTAACCTCTCCAGAAATTCTTATTTCTAGGTTGTGGGTCCTTTTGTTCTCGCACATCAGGCCTGTTTCCCACAGACATTCTTTCCATTAACTTTTCCATGGTCTTCATCATTATATAGAACTTGTCATATGAGGACCATGACGTCGATGAATATGCATTGCCCTGGGGTCTTTTGTCACCCCGATTGAACTTCGGTTGATTTTTCCCGACGCCATCATGTTCACTTCAACCTCGACAACATTACTCATTATGGCATCCAGGTTTGCCGATCTCCTTTCTCTCAGCAACAGAGAAAAGTCACTGTCGAATGAATCTGCGTACCGCAACTGTGTAGCACCGAGAGGGGTCTTTAATTCGATAGGGATGGATTTATAAACCTTCAAAAAAGGGGCAGAGAACTCTTGCACCGTTTCCTCCAGTGTTTTCTTCATGTTATTGTATTGCATCAACAATTACAAAGGGTTTTTCTTGTCCCCCCATTTATTTAGGAAGGACCTTTCGAATGCTACAAAGTCCCAAATGCTCATGGGAGGGAGGGATTTAAACCACTTCCTTACGTCTCATGAAAGGATTTGTCCAAAAATCCTCATTTTTGCATCCACGTAGTTCAGCTTCTCTAGGCCGACAAAGTCGTTAAACCAGTCCAAGTGTTTCTCGACAGAAACATTTCCCTCAACATCGTAGAGTCTGATTCTTTGGCTATAATTCAGAGGAAAGTTGTGTAACTGGGCCGGTAGGATGAGGGGAGAAAATCTGGAAGCCATAGCCCTAGGGGGATTCACATTTTGGGAGATATTGTTTGGCACTAGGGCTAGGAAATTGTTTGGGTCGAAAACAGTCTTATCCAAACTGGTTTCTGACTTAGACCTAAACAAAGTCTGATCGAAAATGGAATCAAACTCTAGATCGTCAATGCTATGCATGCCATATTTGGGCAAGGATAGACTTATGTCCAGGAAATAGAATAGGTTTGGTGCCTGCTCTCTAGCCTTGTGCAAAATCTTCTCTGGGTCGTATACGAGCTCAGAGGGGTTTGGATCAGGATTCGCTCTGATGTAAAACGTCTTTGGAGCCAAGTTTCTTGAGTAGTGCTACTTTGGGGCTACTGGTTTGTTTTGAATGGAGTCACCAGGCTAAAGGTTTTATCCGGTATGGGTGGTTGTCCTTATGTTACCCTAAGGGGGAAAACTACAACATTTGTTGTTCTCCTAGGGAAAATCTTCTCAACTTCGTCCTCGACAACGACGCTAGAATGTTAGCACTCTGTAAATATATTTGGCTGATAAACAGATGATGAAGGTAACTTTTTCAATCAACTTTGAGACCTGAAACTTGCCTTTTGGATCTGGAGAGGGATTTCTCAAAAATGGCACGGTCTCCGCACAGGATATGGATTTGCGAACAGTGGCTAGATTTAACACTGATGATAAAATGTTTCTGGTTATATTGGCGCAGAAAAGTAAAACTCAGGCTATGAGGTCAGTCTGAGGAAGAGACGAAACAAATGATTCAGTGACTGGATTTGAGTGGAAAAGGCTAGGCGAGTAACAACCTTCAGTGTAAACCGTAAAGTGTGGTGGGAGAAAAACATAGGAAGCAACTCAAGAGCGCCGCTGTGGATGAATTCAGAGTTAGCTTGAGAGGAAAACATTTTTTCTAAGTGGAATGAACAAGGGGCACAGTACAACAAATTCATAGGTTCGAAAATTTGTTCTAAAATAGACGATATGAGATATGAAATAAGAGATAATAGGAAACACATACACAAAGAAAGAAACACAATACATCCGACTATCACAACTAGAATCTTTTCATCAAATCATAGTACCTTTTCATTAAATTTAAGTCAAAACTCAGACTACATACAATAGCATTTGTTTCTCAAAATTTCCAACCAGCCTAAATTACATCAAAAAGATGAAATATATAAGTGAGGGTGCTGCTTGGGCTAACCTCCTTTCTAGCTACTAACCCTAGATTAGAAAAAAAACCACGCCACATGCACCAGAAACGCTTCGCATGACACTATCTAAAAATAAGCAACAATCGTGTATGTCTACTAACAACCCCTTCACATTCGCCATGAGGTCTGATCGTCAGTCAGGATCCGACATAGGAAAAATGTGTCATTGTATCTCTTGATCGGACATCCTAGCGAACATGTGTCTATCCAAAACTTGTTGTCTGCAACGTTGGTTTCACCTTCCGTTATGTGCCTATTAGCTGGAGAGTTGTGTGCAACAAGCAACTGTTCGATTCTCATGACCGTTATCAAAATGGTGAGATTCTTCAGAGGACATGCATCACTCAAAACTATTGTGAAAAATAATGCTGCTCGTTAAACTTTATCTCCTTGTGCGCTGGCAAGAGCCATGCAGACTTCCTGCTCGGCTGCCTCGCACTCTCTGGGATGCTCCGTGTGATTTTCCTCTTTCAGCCTTTGTGCCTCTCACAGCTGGAAAATAACATTATGAGCCTCTTTAAGCTTCCTTTTCATCCAAACCATGTTCCCTCCACGACTCCGTCCAACTGATGCCTCTGCGATTTTTGTTGCTAGATGTCATTTTAATTCCCTGTTCTCTTGATAAAGCTCGGCAATAGCCAACTTTTCTTGTTTCATCTATTGAGATTGCATTTCCTCATTTGTTCCTGTGGCTTCTACTTTCCTTGTTCTAATCCTACAATCCCAGCTCGATTTCCTAGCAAGCTCTAGTCGGGTGACGCGCCTGAGTCGTCCTTCAGTTGTCGGTCTGACGTGCGGTCCTTCTGTAATTCTAACCTTCATGATATCTTCATTCTTTCTCGGCCTGCCCCTCCTCTGAGGAAGCTACTGTTTGGAGGAGGAAGCTCCTACCATCTCTCTCTTTTGTATGAATTTCTTTGTTTCATCTGTCCCATGTCTTAAATTAGTCTCTTCTGTAGGTGAAAGAATGGTTTCTTCTACGTCTTTGGGAAAAGTGGATACAGGAGCGAAAGAATCCCAATCTCTTTTGGGTTCAGACCTCACAATTTTGTTTCTCCACGTGCCCTTTCCTGTACTCTGAACGAACATATCAGGGGAGGATTTCTGAAACACTTGGATTGGCAAAGGGAAACTACAGAAAAACAACTTAAACCAAGTTCTATGACTGGAGATCATGCTGACCATCTAAGATTTATAGCAAATTGGTCAAGAGAGGAAAACATGTTGGAAATCAATGAATTTATGGTGACGAGATGTTTCAATTCGACCTTCAGGTTGTTCATGAAAAATCTCGATGTGTGGAGTGCAGGTGATACGGCTTGTTGTGCATGTATAATACGAACGCTGCAATTCTTCCTTCCTTCAGCCCTCATGATGAACTGACAATAATTTTGTCACTTGCCGACATGACCTTATATTAACCATTTGTCTCAACAGGGATACGTATAACTGGCATTTTAATGGGATTCGACCTTTTGGGAAAAGACATGCCCGTACCACTATACAGTTTCTGACTCTGACACCCTTTCACATTTCCAAGGGCCAACCGACCATTTGCTGACTTTACCCTCACGGTGTTACGTACCTAATTTCACATGTTTGGGTGCATGGATTGTGACGTGACTCAAAATCGACTCTAAATGGAAAGAAAAGTGGCGGTGCTAACACCCCTTATTTGGCACTGTCCTTAGTGCATATACAAAACATAAATCAAAATTTCAAAATTTATTCAAAAAGTCACAAGTACTCCGCCTGCATGGCATCTTCCTACTCGCAAGAAGCATCTTCGGGACTGTAGCAAGTCCAATGAACTCTTACCAGCTCTATAACTTGATTATGGAGCATTTTGAATTTTCTGTCTAATATGCGCACTAGCTAGACCTGAAAGTCTCCCTCTGGCTCTACCTGAATCAAATTCCAATAAATAACATGGTTAGGATCATGTATATACGTTTTCAGAAAAGATACATGAAATACATTATGCACATTCATGGAAGCAAGAAATGCAATCATGTATGCAACTTGCCCTATTCTTTCCAAGATGTCAAATGGGCCACAAAATCCTTGAGCAATTCTAGACGAAGTACTACTCTGTCTATTGGGTTGTACCAACTCACTAGAGTATTGCATTTTCTACCATACAAAGCCTCAAATGGGCTCATATTCAATGAATTTTGATACCCATTATTATAGGTGAACTCAACCAAATGTAAGTAGTCTTCCCACTTAGATGGTTTATCCATCACACACATTCTTATATTTTCTTCAATCACTTGGTTGAATCTCTCTATCTTCCCATCTGATTGTGGATAGTATGTTGTGCTAAAATTCAGATTTGTACCAAATCCATTAAATAATCCCCTCCATAAATTTAAAGTAAACTTTGTATCTATGTCTAAAACAATTAACTTAGGTATCCCATGCAACCTAGCATTTTCCCTCATGTAAATTTATGCAATATTAGTTGTTGTATGAGTCATTTTCACAAGAAAAAAATGAGAAACCTTTGTCAATGTATCCACAAATACTATTATGGAATCATGTTGCCTTGTTGTCTTGGGAAAATTAGTTATAAAATCAATGGTTACCACTTCCCATTTCTTCTCTGGAATTGGCAATGGTTGAAGCAAACCCGTTGGGTGTCTATGCTCATATTTTACTCTTTGACATTCAATACATTTGGCAATGTAATCAACAACATCCTTCATTCATGGTCAAAATAATTGGATTCTTAGTGCTGCAATTGTTTTCTAGTAACCATGATGCCCAACATATGGAACATTATGCATTTATTTTAATACCAAATTCCTATGTTCTTCAGAACTAGGAACATAAATTCTATTCTTATGCATAAGTAATCCATCTTCCTTAATCTCATACTCTTTAATTTTTTGTTGTATGTTTTCTTGCTATAAAATTTCTTTTACCTGTAGGTAATGTTGATATATAAGAACAACATATAAAATTCTTCTCTTTAAATCTGACTAATGCATACCAACAAGTGTAGCATGCATGATATGTACTCTTTTGTTGACTGCATCAACAACTTTATTTTCTTTCCCCTTGATATGCTTGATGTCAAAGTCATACTCACTTAAAAATTCTAGCCATCTTTTTCTCCTAGCATTCAAAGTTGGTTGTTCAAAAAGATATTTCAGGCCACTATGGTCTATCCTTACCTAAAATCCTTTTTCTCATGAGATAATGCCTCCACATATTCAATGCATGAACTATGGAAGCAAGATCCAAATCATGTGTGGCATAATTCCTCTCATATTCTTTGAGGTTTTTGGACTCATAACCAATGACATGTCCATTTTGAGTGATGAATCCACCAAGTCCTTCCTTGCATGAATTTGTACATACCATAACATTATCCTTTGGGTCAACAATATTTAAAATAGGTGCACTAATAAGTAATTCCTTTAATAAATTAAAATTCTCTTCACACTATGTTTTCCATTCAAACTTGATTCCCTTCTTTTGTAAAGAAGGTATGGGATGAGAAATATTATAGAACCCCGCTATAAACCTCATGTAGTATCCAACTAATCCCATAAAATATCTAATTTCTGAAACATTCCTTGGTGTTTCCCATCCTCTATTGGTTTCAATCATTTCTGGATCTACTCCTATACCTTGTTCTGAAATAATATGACCCAAATAATGGATTTGTTCTTGGTAAAAATATCACTTAGTAAACTTGAAATAAAGTTGATGTTCCTTCAACATTTGTAACACCAACCTCAAGTGATGTCCATGCTCTTCCTTGGACTTAGAATAAATTAGTATGTCATCCAAGAACACAATGAGAAACTTATCCAGATAATTTCTGAATATGTCATTCATTAAGAACATAAAGACAGTTGGTGCATCGATCAGTCAAAATGGCACCACTACAAACTCATAACTTCCATACCCAGTTTTGAAGGTTGTCTTCTTGATGTCTTCTTCCTTGATTCTTACCTGATGGTATCCACATCTCAATTCTATATTTTAAAATATATTTTCTCCTCTTAGCTGACAAAAGAGGTCATCAATTCTGGGTAGAGGGTATTTTTTCTTCACATCTTTATTCATATGTCTAAAGTCTATACATAGCCTCAATGTTCCAACCTTCTTTTTGACAAAGAGTATTGGTGGTCCCCAAGGTGAAACACTTGGATGTATGTACCCTTTATTCAACAACTCTTCCAACTGCATTTGTAATTATTTAAATTTAGGTGTACTCATTCTGCAAGGTGTTTCTTATATTGGGGTATCTCCTGGTACTAAATAAATACATAAATCTATCTCCCTCCTTGGTGGAAATCCTGGTATTTCTTGGAATACATCTTCAAAATCTTCCATTACTGGAAAATATTCGAGACTTGGCCCTTTTATATTTTCGATCTCTTCCACATGAGTTGCATACAATTGACATACTTTCCTGAAACATTTCTTTAGCTGTAAGGTTGAAATCTCCCTTATAGAAATGGGTCTTGGAATTCCTTTCACCATGCTCTATTTTTCTTCTTCATCAAGACATGTAAATGTCTTGTTATGAAAATTAGGATAGCATGGTGTCAGTCCAACCAATCCATTCCAATTAGGATGTCATGAGATCCTATTGGAATGATATTCATATCAACAATTGTATTTAATCCATTAATATTTATTGGACAACTTTTGACACCCTCATTGATGCTTCTTCTGGTTCTAGTGGCTAGCTAAACCAAACTTGTCTTCCCTAGATTATTTTTTTCCAAATGTAATCTATCAACTATTTTAGGATCAACATAACAATGACTTTCTCTTGAATCAATTAAAATAGAAACAGGTTGATTAATGATCTTACCTTCCACTTTGATCATATTGGATTGGTATTCTACTTATCAATATTCTAAGGTTGCATATATCTTTCCCATGTCATCCATTGTTGTAGCCTCTTGGATTTTGAGTATGGTCTTCACTTTATCTCATCTGTGAGGGAAATCCTTGTATATGTGATTTTCCTTGCACCCCCAACATTGGATTGGTGGTATTCCTCTCTTCCCCAAGGAATCGTCTTTCTTGGATTCATCCTTAGCAGTCTGATCTTGTTGATTTTTATTAGGGTTGTTTCTATTGAAAGAAGGTTTGAACCCCTTCCTCCTCTGATCACATTTCTCCTTCTTCTTATCCTTCCAATATTTCTGCATGGATTATCTGCCCTTGCCTTTCTCATACATGTACTTATCCTTATTTATGGTCTAAGTCAATGTCATGGGCTCATCATATTGAATCTTATCTTTATAAAAGGATGGAATTCCACTTAAAAACCTCTATATATTCACGTTTTCATCTTTGATAAATCCTACATACTTTAACAATCCCAAGAATCTATTCTCATATTCTGTCATGGTCATGCTTCCCAACCTTAGTTCAAAGAACTCTTGAATATTTTTGTCATAGAAGTGATTTGAAAGGTACTCCTTCCAAAAATATTTCTTTAACTTCTTCCAAGTGATCCTACTCTCATTAATGTGGTCAACTTGCTTCAGTTGATCCCACAACATAGCATTTTTTCCATGTAAATGGTATGTGGAAATTATTTCTTCTAGGTTTGAGGAGTAGTTATGCAATTGAAAATACCTCCTAATTTCAAGAAACCATGCTTCAACATCATCTTACATTTCTCTTTCACCATCAAGGGAGGGTGGCTTAAGATTCCTCAAATCTCCTTGTAAACTATCCAATTCAGGCCTTCTTCTTCGATACCTAACAGGAGACGCTTCTGGACTGCTTATGGAGTCTTTAGATGCATAAATTTTCCTTGTTGAGTAAGGAGGTGAGTGATGTCTATTAGTTATGATGGAACTTATTGAATGCACATATCTTTTGTAGTTACCTATTCTTTCATGATATCTTTCTTCTTCCTCTAGCCTTAAGTCCGATCCATTCCTTACTCTCCCATGAAACTGATTTAGGATTTGCAATACTTTATCATTTATCTAGTTTTTTTCTCTCATCAACCTCTCATTGTTTGCTTTGTAACTATGCACTTCTATTTTCAGGCTTATCACAGTCTCTATTGAGGTTTCTTGTTCCCCTCTGCTCCTATTCCCATTTGATTATGTCTCTGCATTACCAACATTGATATTTTGACCTTTGGATTCTTTATAATGACTGAATCCCCCCTCTCCTTCCTCCATTTACTGAATATGCATTCTTATCTTGAACCGATATGGTTATACTCCCTAATTTTGTAAAATGTGCAAGAAACCATTTTGTTAGAATTATGCATATTATAAAAAAAATCCAAACAATGCTATAGGTATTTTTCTGCTTAATTCATGAAGAAATATATCATCATTATCCAAATTATAACAATTCAATGATATTATCCTCTGAATCATCTTTATAATGACTATTCACATGCCCCAATTTGATTTTAGAGATGAAAGTTATGGCTTCCCGAAAAAGTCACTTTCACTGGGTTTTTTTTGCAAATAGGATCTTGTAGCAGAGATGGAATGGTTTTGTTTCAATCTTGTCAAATTACTCCATAGGCCCTTTAAAATGGTACATCGTTCAAATTTTTCTTAAGTTCTTCCTTCAATCCACTTTTCTTGTGATCGCGTGCTCGAAACTACAAGCTTATTCACTCTACACAATGTTCCTTTAGAGATTTTCTCTTTATTATTCTACATAATACCTCGTAAAAAATGTTATCAGGATTGTTTACTTCTATGTCCTTCACACCTATAATCAAACCCTTTACCTTATCATGAAATTGATGTTGTAACTAGGTCCTTCGAACTTCAATAGTCTTGCATTCTTCTGGATTAATACTTCCCGAAGTACACTTCATTGGAGTACTTATATTATCTCCACTAGTAGATCAGAGGGTTGATATTTAATCTCTTATTGACTGGATGATATTGTCTCATCTGGAGGCTTCATTGAAATCAATGATCATGACTTAATCATGTGTTGAGATGGACAGTCCTTATTTATTTCGGGACTTCGACACTCTACGACTCTGGGATATTACAAATCTCAAGTTTTTCAACTCCCCTGGAGTTGTACCTGCCGAAGTGGTCATAAAGTAGCGATGACCGCTTACCATAGATTAAAAACCTCGATTATGCTATCCTTCCACTATATTAATCTAATGTCTATGAATTAATCAAGTGTTGGGATCGACGCTCCTTTTTTATTTCCAGACTTTGACACTCTAAGACTTTGGGATATTACAACTCTCAAGTTGTTCAACTCCCCCGAAGTTATACCTACTGAAGTGCTTTTGTCATCCTTCCACTGCTTGATATAATGATTGAGAAAAGTCCTGAAGGGGTATTCTATCGATGGTTTGCATGATTTTGTTACTCCAGAACTCTAGGATATTACAACTCTTAAGTTGTTCAACTCCCCTAGAGTTATACCTGTCGACGTGCTTACGCCATCCTTCCACTGCTTGATCTAACGGTTGATAAAATTCGCTAAGGGATCTTATATTGACGGTCTGCATGATTATTTTAATTTGAGACTCTAGGATATTGTGGCTTACCCTATCCTTCCATTATATTCAATTGGAAGGTTGAGAATTCACCCAAAGTTCCTCCTTGATCCGATGACCTATGTTAATTCGTGGTTTCAGATTCCACTTGTTTCTAACTAATTTATCCCCAAAACAGTCAATGTTGAATGACCACAAAACTCATCAACCCATTTGAATGGATAAGGTTTTAATGGTTTGATCTGATGGATATGGTTGTACCTGAAATTTCTCAACTAGATCTTATGGCTCTCATTTATCCACCTTCTCCCAAAGATTTATTGACATCATATCAATTTCCTTCGGAGGTTTAATTACTCTGAGACTCTTTTGGATTTACAGTTGGATTCCAACTGAACCGCGATCATTGATCTATGCCTTCATTCAGTGATCGATAGTTGTCATATCTCCCGACTGTAACAGAGTTTCTTCATAGTTCTGAAGATGTTTCTATAGTTTCTCTATTGGGACTTCAATCCCAATAACACTTACTTAAGGAGCTCATTTTCCCAATATTTCCTTCGACCTTTCCAAAGTTATTAATGCTACATGTTATGATTCCATTCAACCTAATACATTATCTCTCTTGAGATTTAGGATATCGAAGACATATTCTTTCTTAATGAAAATACCATATTGATATTCTTGACATCAATTCCAACACCATAATACCATGTTCAATATTTTTTTCCCATACCAGTCTGGTGTTTCAACCAGAAGCTTTGATACCAATCTATAACATACTCAGCCACCCCTGAGTTGGGCAATTACTGCCTCATAAAATCTGTTCAAAACTGAATTCAAATTATGATACCGTTTAATTATTAAAGAAGAATGAAATAAACATGATAACATCACATGCATTAATAAAGATTCATGCTACAGTATAAATAATGTTTAAACATGCCATACATATCAATAAACAACAATTATGAATGTTATAACATACAAATCTTATAGACAATAATTAATACACAGTAGAGAAACACATGACATAGAACATTTATCTTTAATGAAACGATTTCACCAATTGGTTGCAGACCAAGGACGTTCCACCCAACCATAGAAACTATTGTTCCAAATCTCAACAGAAGGTCACCCCCGAGCCAGGGCTATGAGTCCATAAGGAAGGTTCTAAGGTGTCACTCAACTTCCCAAACCAATCAACAATCAAGATCTCATAAGTTTCTCAACACAAAATAATCCAAAGTACACCAACTCTCTTCTCTCCATCTTGTACAACCCAAGAGAAAGGATCCCCTTCTCTTCCATGCAGTCGCTCAAGTTGTCCAACTCCTTCCAGGGCTCTAGTGCATCTGTTCAACAATCTCCATGCCGGGAATCTCAGGACTCGCAGTTGTGAATAAAATTTAGTAAATGCCAATGCATCTAATGCATGCATGCATTAATTCATGGATGAAACAATCCTGTCACTTCTATAGCCAACAAGAAATGGCTTCCTCCTCAATAATTCCCCCCTAGTGTCCCATTCTAACAACAAGAAAGTATAAGTGAAAAAGTGAACATAATGGAGAGTGTGAACAAATGAATAATGAAAGAATAGATCGAGTGAAGAATAACCCCCAAACAACCCACAAAATGGGTTTAAATATTTACTTGAAAATAAAGAACCCTGTGGCCTTTCTACAAGAAGCACATGTAACCACTTCTCTCCATTAAAAAAATTATGGGT
>JASDQU010436581.1:15023-29098 GCA_032191745.1 Picea mariana
CAGTTGTGAATAAAATTTAGTAAATGCCAATGCATCTAATGCATGCATGCATTAATTCATGGATGAAACAATCCTGTCACTTCTATATCCAACAAGAAATGGCTTCTCCTCAATAATTCCCCCCCAGTGTCCCATTCCAACAACAAGAAAGAATGAGTGAAAAAGTGAACATAATGGAGAGTGTGAACAAATGAATAATAAATGAATAGACCGAGTGAAGAATAACCCCCAAACAACCCACAAAATGGGTTTAAATATTTACTTGAAAATAAAGAACCCTATGGCCTTTCTACAAGAAGCACATGTAACCACTTCTCTCCATTAAAACAATTATGGGTAAATGAAATATTGTTAGATTACTGAGGGGGGGGGTGAGTCAGTAATGAGAAATTTATACACTTTTAACCACAATTTATATTCCTTTAACTTATTCAACAATGTTCATTAGTTCATCATTAATATGCTATTGCATGATATAACATTAACATTCATCAATGCATAGTAAAAAATAATAGACACATCCACACAATGCAAAACACACTAGTATTTTACGTGGAAACCCAATGTGAGAGAAAACCATGAAATGTTTCTCTTATATGTCTTTAAGAATTACATTCAAGGAAGCACCAACTTCCAATTCTATGGCTCCAACCAGAAGGAGGCTCCAACCCCCTGTGTTCTCCGGCTCCAACCAGAAGGTGGCTACAACCACCCAATTCTTTGGATCCAACTAGAAGGAGGCTCCAACCTAAAGGAATATCCAACTCCTTGGTTCTCTGGCTCCAACCACCTATCCTTTCCCTGTCCTACCACCCTAAAATATAAATCCCAAATATAGAAAACCTATCATTGCCATTGAATCAACTGTTGTCACTGTCAGCTTGTACCAACAACGTGTAACAAATCGTACCAAAAAACATGTACCAACAACCTGTGCCACTAACCCGTCACAATAATCTCATCAACCAATCATGTACATCAATGACTAGAAAAACATGTACTATCACAAGTGCATCAACCATGCACATCATAAAACCTCATAACCATCACCAAGATCAACATGTGTTT
The DNA here is from genome assembly GCA_032191745.1 of Picea mariana. Lineage (NCBI taxonomy): Eukaryota > Viridiplantae > Streptophyta > Pinopsida > Pinales > Pinaceae > Picea > Picea mariana. The sequence continues at coordinate 16,092 of JASDQU010436581.1, forward strand.
CTAATAATATACCAAGATATGTATGTCACATCAACCATAAACTATGTGCCAACAATACTACTGACAAGTGCCTCTAACAATTGACCAAGCATGTATCAATCATGTATCAACAACACATCAACTATGACTCATTAAGATGTACCAACATCATCAACTCTACACCTCATTTATGTGCCAAACCATCAACTACATGCCTCAACCACATACCCAACATGTATCTCAACCATATAAAAAAGACATACACCAAGATATCCAAGAAAATGCCTCTAGCAACACATCAAACTATCCATAAACCAAATACCATAAACCCTTACATCAAACCATGTGCCAAAACCTCACTGCTATGTAGCCTCAAGCATGTACCATGTCATGACCAAATGTAACCATCAAAACATACATGTAACTATGTAACAGACCTGGTGCATGTGATCACAGACTTGCATACCTTCCTCAGGTTCAACAACAAGAGAATAACATTTTCATCAAACTTTACCTAAGTCTCACATGACTAGTTTTTGGATTAGTCAACAACCCTAACTTGAGACACACATAAATATGTACCTAAAATGAATATGGTCTAAAAATGATAGAAAATATTCTTCAGTGTCTTCTCTACAATTCCTTTAGGTTTCACTTCTTGGAACTTCCCAGAAAAGGAGTTATAGCAAAAATGGAAAACCTTCCTAAATTCAGGATTATTTTAGAGAGAAAACTTGTACGGCATGCCACGTGCTCAATATTTGATATCTTATTTTGAAACTTGCACACAAAACACTATGACCTGTACTATTTCCATTACAATTGGTCTCACATAATTTGTATGTTTTATGAAGAAGTTATGACCATTTTACTCGGAACACCTATTTAAAACTAGTTTAAGGACTAGCCAAACACTGTATCTTCCACAACATGTATCTCCCAAAATAAAACGGCCTGGAAGCTTCAATTTCTACCATAGGTACATTGATATGTTGTCTCACTATCCTCTAAATTTCACTATTTGAATCATTCTAGAAAAAAAATTATTGCGAAAATGGTGATATGACCTATAAATAACATACCTTAGAACACTTCATCCTCCCTTGGATTTTCGGCCTTATTTACTTCACCTTCCCTCTGAAATTTTCCTCAAATATTTTTGGTTATCTCATTAACTTATAGATATTCAATATTCTCAATAGGTGTTAATTGGAGTCTCTTGATATCTTATTTATACTTCTCAAGTAACTTCCTTTAGGGAAAACTTGTAACTGTTTTACCCCTTCTCCTCAATCTATGGCTAACTCACTTTCTTGTTGCAACTAACTTTTCCTTAATTAAATTAATCATAAATACTTTGTTGCAACTTCTTTATCCATAATTAATTAATTTCTTGTCCAACCACTTTGACTATTCAATCTTCTTGTTACAACTAATTTACCCATAATTAATTTCTTGTTGCAACCACTTGTTGGTAGCCAATTCACATTTTTCCACTGTCTTATAAGCTGCCTACACCAGTGTTTTGAAAACCTTAATTTTTCGTCGCAATCCTCAAATGAAACGACACTTTTATTTTTGCATCATTTGCACACTTGCCTTCATTTTTGTTTTCACGACTGTAAGTGTGAAAAATTGGTCTTTCGAAGTCACATTAAAATCATTATTGAATTGTCGTTATCATTCGTGTCTATATGCCTATTGCGCTTACATTTTACTTATCATTATACAGTTGGCAAGACCTTTTGATCTGTACTCATTTGATATTCTTGGATTGATTGTGTGATTTTGTTTCATTGAGTTTGCGATACATTGGGGATTGTGTTTACATGTTATTTGATCACTCCACTTGGCACATTGGTATACATAAAACACTTGGCACATTAGTTAAACTCTTGGTATAAATCATTCTATACAACACATGTCACATAGTCAAAACATTGGTATTGATTTCAATTTATTTGTTTGATTTTGGGACTATAACTATTGCTTGCGCGAATGGTTTATCCACTAACCAAAGGTTTTGATTGATTGAAATGGCATAGTTGTAACACTTATGCATTGTGATTTGAATAGTTGAAGGCGTCGGCGGTTGTACCATTGGTAATGACTATTTTGCATGGCCAAAAAATAGCTCCACCACCTTCGCATGATGTCATTAATGCCTCCCCTTATCACTGTTTCACCTCTGCTAGCATCGGTAACCCTTCGAGCGTTCTGCTCCTATGTGTGTTGCGCTCAAACCCTGGCTCATTCACATCGCTTACCGTGAACCCTGTTTATGGCACCAGTGGTGCGAATTGAGCCGAACGACAGTCAAGCCCTGCTACTGTTTGATAACGCCTGGAAAGACTTAGAGGATAGTGGTTGGCTCACGTTTATACAACGGTTTGAGGGTTTTAATCTATTTGTTGCACAACAGTTCACCCTGACTTTTGATGGGTGTAGGGACAAAGTAGGAGACATTTATCTTGAGCTGAATGAGGAGTTCATTAGTTATGCTACAGGGTTAGCGTCCACGGGCCAACGATGGTTTAAAAAATCTAAATTGGAGGAGGTGCCATGGCCTTTACTTTTCATCTCACGAAAGGTTACATCCTGTGACAGAGGTATGCCAATTTCCACACTTAAACCAAGATGGCATGATCTTTTGATGGTGGTTAAACAATTCGTGACCTGTGAGTGTCGATATGGACTGGTTTTTCTTTATCACCTTCGACTATTAATGAATTTTATGGGTTATCCATTGAATATGCCTTTTTATTTCCAGCGAAGTCTTTAAAAAATGGCTAAGAGGTTTAAAAGATAAAAGGTCGATAGTATCTTGTTCCACCATGGCCTAATCAGACTCATCGTTGTTCATCACTTAAATCTCCACGGTGATAGTTGGCAAGCTTTTATCTCTCAGAATGGTTTTGCTGATACAGAGCCTATCCAAATTGACAAGCCTATGGTTAGTGTGACTAAGGTCGGTCCACCCATGCATTTCCATGCCCTTGTACCCTCTCCTAAACCCTCGGCCAACCCTGATATCGATCTACCCGACATCGCAATAGACAGGACAGAGGCTGTTAAAAATCCTGTGAGCAAAAAGGTCAAGGGAAACCCTACTGTCGATGGAAAAGGTAAAAAGAATGCTCGACTTATCTCGAGACTGGCTAAAAATAAACCTAAAACTAATGCTGAGCAGAAGCCCATAGTCCTCAGTGAATACTCAGACTCTGACATCGAATGCTTCCTAGCTAGTGAGTACCCTTACTCTCAAGGTTTGTTCTCCGAGCCACCCTATGATTTCGTTTCTAATTTGCCCCCATGCCTAAGGAACAATCCCAGTTACCCAGGGATCAAGCTACCTAACAAAACCCTTGGTGATTCTCCCAAACCCTCGACTGTCGGGCAGTTTTCATGCAACTAGTGTGATGTGTGGTTGGAATGATACTATACAGACGTTCCCTTACTTCAATCGNCACTAGTCAACACTGTAAGGGACAAGCTTCGAGCTAATGATAAGAAGCAAAAAAACCACTGGTTCCATCTTTTTTAGGAATGTCGAATCGGCTACAGCCGTCGTCAATTCAAAAATGTTATGACCAAGTTGTCTGCTCATCATCCAGGTATGAATTTTGACATCAATTTCGTTTTATCGATTGCTTGGATTAATATAGTGAATTGGTTTCTGAGTTTTGATAAGTCTATTTATTATTCAAAATGACTTTGACATGGTTTGATTATCAAAATGGTTATAAAATCGAATATGGTTATGATTTTGTTATACGATTCGATCGTGCCCAGTTTAGCAATTAATTGGTGTTCACTGGGTTTGATTCGTTTGTCTCTTGGTTTGAGTTAATGAAATCAATGGTTTGCTTTCGATTGGATTTGTTTGTATCCAACCTGGACAGGAGTTTTTATGCTAAAATTAGAACACGGTTCTATTTTGATTTAATATTATGCTGCTATCATTGGATATCGACCACTCTGATTTCGTTCTTGTGATTTGATTGTTAACGCAATTTCATAGTAATTGAATTGGCTTGATAAATATGAAGTAGCCTATTAAAAATGACTTTGTTCTGTCAACATTTTTGTTTGGATTTGGATTATAACTGACCCGTGCTAAAGATCTCTGCGCTCGAATCTTGGAATTGTTTTGATTCACAAGGACTATGTTAAACTCAAACTATTCGATTCGCTCTTGTTTTGATTGGGTTGTTGCGTATCTTGGGTTAGCACGATTGTTTTTATGAGTTGGATTCGTATAAAAAAACAGACTTGATGTTGCTCTATTTGATTTTAATTTTCAAAACGAATTTGTTAACTAAGATCGATATATATTATCTCTGTTGAATTCATATGAGAAAATTCGGTTAATAGTTCGTTTTGAAATGAATTCGAGTAATAATTTCGTTGAATGTCAATCGATTTTGTCTGCCCCAATTAGCAATAACAAGCGATTGGACAACTCTTACAGATCCTATTATCAATTGATTGATTTCATTATGATTTCGGTTGTGATAATTTACACACCAGTTTTGATTTGATTCGCTAATGACATGGATCGTTGGTTTATGTTAATACAGTTATATCAATTTGAAAATGATCTTGCTATTTTCGTATGGATTCGATCGTGTTTCCTGTTGATGAGGCAACATAAACGATTGCCTATGATTTTTTTAACTGTATCGATTTCAATTTGATATGAAACGATTTCATTACTGTTCGATACGATTTTGTATACCTGAATTGGTAACGAATTAAACAGAGTATAGCTATCTAGTTTATTGTTTGATTTAGTTTGTTCAAATTGCATACAAGTGTCGATTTGAATAAGGCTTTTAGAAATCAAATATCTTTTGATAGTTTAAATGTATTTTCAAAGATTTGAATTGATTTTAATGCTGATTCTGTGTCTGATTTAGACCAGCTACATAATCGCAAGATTCTGTAGCTAGTCTATAGAATTAGATTTTTATCATTTTCATTAACAAAGTATCCTCCTAACTTGTCCATTTTTGACCCCTTTCAGATACATCCGAATTGCATTGGACATGCTGTGGCAGTCTAGGGAATATTTGTTTGATATAGTTTTTATTTTAGGTTGTTAGTTTAGTCAAACTTGGGATATTTTCCCATATTTATGTAAACAATTTTGATAACTTCCACAGGGATGTTTTACCCTGTGGAAGGTCTTTAAATACTTATTATTTTTTGTAATAAGGATCATCCTCACTTGTGGGAGAACCAGGCTATGGATTTCTAATACAAACTAACATGAGAGTTGATGTTATTGCTACATCTTTCGCTTTCAATATATCAATCTTTTGTTTCATGTTTTATGCATGTCAGTTTGCAGCAGATTATAGAATACTTTAGCTATCATAATCTATTGCAGGATGATATGATTTAATTAATGTGCTATCCATAATTTGATCTCTTTCATTATTTTTAAAAGTACAACAATTACTTTGTTTCAGTTAATGAATCACATATTTCTCTTCTTCGTTAATTGAATCATTACGTATAGATCTTTGCATACAGGTTTATCTAACTGTGAAGATTTATAAATCATTTGGTTGTTGTAATTTTTATGTCTTGTTTGTCTTGTAATCATATTTGAAGAGCACTGTAGCTTTTGTTTACAAGAATCTCCTGGATAATTCGGTGCGGGTTTCCTCCCTCCGATCAGTTAAGAAAATAATTACATGCAGGACAAATCTGGAGCGTTTCTCCAGGTCAGTTTGTTATTTATTTGTTGGTTAATTTGTTAGTATAATTAAGTAGTTTAGTTAGATATATGTGTAGTTTAGATTTATAGTTAGAGTTAGTAATTTAGTTGTTTAGTTTAGTTAGTTTTTGTTTTATTTGATTTCATAAAATTATAAAATCAAAAAAAAAAATAGCTCTTACTGTCTTAGGACAGAATACAAATGAGTTTTTCAGGTTTTCATTCAAATCTGTAAATTGTAAATATTGTATATTTTGTGAATAAGATTTATTTCTGTTAGTAGTTAGATATTTAATTTCTTAGAGTTAGTATAGTATTAGATAGTAGATTGTATATATAGAATAGTTAGATTTGTTTTAATAGTTGTTTTTAGTTAGATTAGTTAATTTAGAGTAGTTTTCTTTTTTGTTTTCTTAGGACCTTAGATCGGCTAATGGAACCGCTAAACCCGTCAGGGTGGTTCATCCCAAACGGCTTGGGTTATTAGACAACCCTGGACCGGTTCCACTCTCCCAGTTGACGGACGGTCAATTTCGCCCGTCAACAAATGGTGCTAGAAGGAGGGCCTGAAATTAATTAATGGCACGAGGCAGTCGCAAGACTCCTCCACCACCTAATCGCTCACCTATAATGACTAGAAGCCATTCAAATGATAATATTCCCCTTCAAACAACAACTACATCAACCGACGATCCACAAATCACAGTTGAACCTGCAACCCATAATCCTACAGGTGGTGATATACAAGAGATTGTCCGTCAATCTCTTATAAAAACACATAGTGCCTTAGCCCATTTGAGGCAACCAAACCGTCCGTGGGGACAACCTTTGGATTTATCTAACATCAGAGAACAATTAGGAGGCACTAACCTCACTGTGAATCCTTCAGATCCAATCCTAAATCCTGCTGCAGGAGGATCTGGAATACCTCCTTCACCACCTCCATCATCTCCTTCCTCTTCTGGAGGACATTCCTCTGACGAAGGCAATTCCCCTTCTCGGCCTTCCACACCCACTACCCCAATGGAAAATCAGAACAACCCTTCTAGATCTTGGCTTGATCAGGATGCCATAGCTGTACCTGGAGCTCAACATCCTCTACCTAGACATCCGAAGAAATGTTTTCCCAAGTTTGACCCTGACTCAAAACAGATCGCTGAAGATCACGTTAAAAAATTTATGTTAGCCATAAGACTCCGCAATGTCAAACATGAAGACGTTGTCTGTAGGTTCCCCTATACTTTCGAGGGCAATGCATCCACATGGTACTTTTCCCAACAACCCCATACCATCGTGTCTTGGGAAAAGTTTGAGTCATGCTTTTTGGAAAAGTTTGGAGACAGTAAGCCTCCGGAAGTCCTGGTCATGGAACTTTCTAGCTTAAGAATGAACCCAAAATAAAAAGTTAAAGACTTTAATCAAAGATTCTTAACACTTAAAAACCGAATCCCTATGGATTCCATGCCCGCAGAGAATCTTATAATAGCATACTACACTAAAGCTTTGCATCAAAGTATAGCTATTTGGGTTAAACGATCCAAGAAAGCCATGTTGTTAGAAGCCTTCGAGGAGGCCAGACAGATTAAAAAATATATACTTATTCTTAAAGACTCTACTAATAACAAATCAGAGACTAGTTCTTCTTCCAAAAAGAAGATGAAATCCTCCCCAGACCCACTCAAAGTAAAACACAACCTGGAAGCTCTGATTTAGAAAACTTAGCTAAAGTTGTTCAAAAAATGTCAAATCAAGTTATAGACTTAAAAAGGACGACCAAAGAAGCTTCCTCAAGCAAAGGGCCTTACAAAACCCCATTCCGGAAGCCTTTTCCCACCAACCGACCTAATCCAACCACCGAAGGCCTTAATCTAGAAAGTCTGCAATGCGCCCTTCAAACAATTCTAGAAGCCCAAGATAACTTGATGCCTCCTGAGATTCCTGAGGAGGTTGTTGAACAAGAAACAGTTCAAGAAGAGGAGTCTTCTCCAAAAAATTTTGGACACTTCTCGAATAGCATCTTTCAAGCTAACTTCGAGACAGTACATCCCTATAATACCAGGAGTAACACAACAAACAAACCTTCTTCCGAAAACACTACAACTTCGCATCCAAAGAAGTCTAAATCAGATGAGACTAAACATAGTAATGTGAACCCTAACTTAGATTATGATGTAGTTGAAGATCTTAAAAAGTTGAGAGAGTTATTGAAATTTTCATTTTTACTACAAAAAATGTTACAAAATATCTCAGAGAATGGAAAAAATGGTAATTCAAGTGGTAATAAGGTTGTGCAGAACAAAGTTCCTCAGAAGACTTCCACTAAAAACAATCCCAATCCTCAAGATAAAGGAAGTCTTCCTGTAAGTAATGTAAATAATGTAAATAATGTAGACAAAGTAGCTTTAGAAACTGCGAGTAAAAAGCCACAAGCTACCACTCTTAGTACTCGCAAAAATGTACCTCCATTCTTGTTAACTTTCAAAATCTTTAATAGAAACGTGCACAATTGTATGATAGACTCAGGAGCGTCATCCAATGTGATGCCATGGTCTGTATGCCAGAAGATTAATGTTGAAGTTGAACCCTACACCTTAAAAATCATACAACTTGATCGGACCAATGTTAAAGTTATAGGCGAACTAAAGAATGTGCTTATTAGATTATCGTCTAACCCTAAGGTTCATCAAGTCATTGATATTATTGTTGTGGATATTCCAGAAGTGTATCATCTGTTTTTAAGCAGGGACTGGTCGGAGCAGCTACACAACTATTTCGTGACAGACTGGTCTCATCTATGGCTTCCAGAGAACGACAAGCCTAACAAGATCAAGGTAAATTGTGAACGATACCTTAAGTTCACAGTCATAGATTTGAACGATCCCAACGAACCATTTACACCTTCTGCTGATTCACCCTAAGTACAAGGGATGTACACCTTTTTCGGCAATTTCATGGCCGAGGCTTTAGCTATCACCAATCCAGAACAACAGTCTGAGATTGTAGTATATGTGTAGCCAACAGCTTCTACGCAATGGTCTCATGTACCCAATGGACGTCAAATTTGGTCTCTTTATTTTGACGGGTCAAAGTCCAAAGAAGGAGCTGGAGCAGGCTGCGTTATTATCGATCCAGTAGGTAACAAAACATTGATTGCATGTAGGTTAGAATTTGAATGTACTAACAACACTGCAGAATATGAGGCTTTACTGCAAGGTCTCAGAAAAGCTTTAGATATGAACATTTAAAATTTGACCGTCTTTGGCGACTCTAAAATAGTGGTTAGACAGGTAAGAGATTCTATCCACTGTCTGTCTACGCACTCAAAAGCTACCGATCTGAGGTATGGAATTTAATGAATAAATTTGTTGCTTTCAATATAAATTCTATTCCTAGATTGAATAACTATGAAGCAGATCTATTAGATAATGTAGCCTCTAAACTTCTTCCTGCAGAAGGCTTGTCCCCAGACGCATTCTCCATCGAGCTGTTGTTCAGGCCATCAGTTCCCGACAACATCACGAACTAGAGAGTCTTTGACGATGATCAACAGATTATTAACTTTCTGCACATGGAAGAAACCTTTCAAGGCGTGGTGATAGATGAACACACACACGATGACAATTTGCACGATTTCACGGTAATACCAGATCCGAGAACGCCTGAATCTTCATCGGATATGGTAAACTCGATCCCTAAATCTGTAGTTAGATTAGAGAAATTTTATGATCTTCAAGATAAATTTAAAAAGACGGTCAACTGTAAAACCAATAGTTCCTCGTTATCTTATGAAAAAGTAAACTTAGGAACTAAGGACAATCCACAGTGCATTAATCTAGAGGTAGGATGTTCTCAACAAGAAAAAACCACATTTATTAAATTGTTCAAAGAATTTAAAGATGTCTTTGCGTGGACGTATGATGACCTTAAAACTTTCGACCCTAACATCATACAGCATGTCATTCCTATGAAGCCCCAAACCTTACCCTTTCAACAAAAATTGAGAAAAATGCACCCTAAGCTCGAAGTGACCATTCAAAAAGAATTGAATAAACTCCTAAATGCTAAGATAATTTTTCCTGTTAGGCACACTCAATGGGTTTCTAACCTTGTCCCATTCCGGAAGAAAAGTGGGGAAATCTGACTCTGCGTCGATTTCCGAAACTTTAGTAGAGCGTCTGATAAAGACAACTATCCTGTCCCACCCATGGAACAGATCCTTCAACAGGTATCTGGTTCTGAGAGGCTATCCTTACTGGATGGTTTCTCAGGGTACAACCAAGTCTTGATGTCTCCACCAGACCAACTTAAAACTACCTTCCGCACCCCCTAGGGCACCTATGCTTATCGAAAAATGCCCTTTGGATTGATTAATGCTGGCGCCACTTTCCAGAGAGCGATGAACATTGCTTTCCGAGGCTTAATCAATCAGTCCATCGTAGTTTACTTAGATGATGTTACCATATTTTCTAAAAACAAAAATGATCATCTAGCTCACTTACGAGTCGTTCTACTGCGATGTCGTAAATATGGCATCTCCTTGAATCCTAAAAAATCCATCTTTGCAGTAGAACAGGGTAAACTCTTAGGAATTATTGTGTCAAGCGAGGGGAGGATTATCGACCCCGAAAGGACTCAAGTCATTGCAAAACTCCCCCCTCCTACATCCAAACAATCTATGCAGTCTTTCTTAGGCCAGATTAACTTTGTGAGAAGATTTGTCCCCAGCTTCTCCGAAATGGTCAGACCCTTGAAGAACCTAATTAAGAAAGACACCCAATATCATTGGGGACCCCTAGAAAATAAATCTTTTAATGCAATAAAGAAGGCCATAATAGATGCTCCGTCTCTCATGAGCCCTGATTTTTCACAAGACTTTACACTCTATACTTTTGCTTCTGACCGTTCCTATGCCGCCGTCTTAACCCAAAAGAATGCCGAAAACAATGAAGTACCCATTGATTTTATGAGCTCTACTTTCAAAGGCACTGAACTTAATTACCCAGCAGTAGATCGACAAGCCTATGCTGTTTTCAAAGCAGTCAATAATTTCCGGTCCTATCTTTTGAAGTTTAGGACAAAAGTCATTGTCCCCTATCCAGCCGTGAGGAACCTATTACTGCAGAAGGAGCTAGGTGAAAAGAGGGCTAACTGGGTTACCTCCTTGCAGGAGTACGACTTAGAAATCACCCCAACTCAGATAGTGAGAGGCCAAGGGTTATGCAAGTTAGTTGTTGATTCAGCAACAGGACAACAAGTAGAAAGCGATACGTCAAACCTAGGACAACATGATCAAAATCTAATTTGTTGCGCACAAAACCTTGTCAGTCCTTGGTATGACGATATAAGATTTTGTCTTGAACATGGTTCAGCACCCCGTCACCTAGATCCCACTAAAATAAGAGCGTTGAGGTTAAAGTCTTCCTCCTTTCATCTAGTTAATGGTATCCTGTATCGTCAAAGTTTTGACGGTGTACTGATGCGTTGTCTTGAAAAAGATGAACTAGAAAAAAAGTCTTGCTAGAGTTGCATGCAGGAGAAGTTGGTGGTCATTTTGGTGGTGAAACCACTGCTCATAAGGTTTTAAGAGCTGGTTATTACTCGCCCACACTTTTTAGAGACGCCCACGCCTTGTGTCGTAAATGTATTATTTGTCAGAAAGCATCAGGGCAGTTACAAAAAACAGCCTTTCCTTTGCAGCCCGTTTCAGTAGATTCTCCTTTTCAGCAGTGGGGCCTCGATATCATAGGTTCAATCAACCCCCCATCCTCGCAACAACACAAGTTTATTGTGATAGCCACGGATTACTTTACCCGGTGGTCTAAAGCTACCGCATTAAGAACTGTCAACACCAGCTAGGTAATTGCCTTTCTGAATTCAAATATTATCACTCGTTTTGGTATCCCTGACTGTTTAGTATTTGATAACGCTTCTTAGCTTTCCTCTCTTGAGATGAGCGAGTTTTCTTTGGAAAAAGGAATCAAGCTAAAGAATTCTGCTACCTATTACCCCCAGGGCAACGGATTGGCAGAATCAACAAACAAGAACTTGATTAAAATCATCAAGAGAACGGTGGTTGCAAATCACAAAAAATGGCACAATGCATTGTTGAATGCGCTGTGGGATGATAGGGTAACGCCAAAAGATGCTGTAGGTAACTCCCCCTTTTTTCTCGTTTATGGCAGAGAAGCAATTCTGCCACCTCACATTCTTCTTCCTTCGCTACAGTTGTCACAGAAAATCCAAGAAGAAGATTGTCCCCCTTTAGAAAACTGAATTAACGCTTTGATGAAGCTAGAAGAGGTGAGAGCCCAAGCTGAATGTAAGTTAGATTAGCATCAACTATTGGTTAAAAGTTGGTTCGTCTCTAACTCTGCTTCTGATAGGAATTTTGAAGTAGGTGATCTCGTCTTGAAATGGGAAAACCCGCATGAGGGAAAGGGAGAACACACGAAATTTCAAAATTTATGGCTTGGATTGTTTTTAATTGCTGAAAAGTTGGGTCCCAGTTCTTTTCGATTGAAAAATCTTAAAGGGTAGCCTGACACCTATCCGGTGAATGGCCAAGCCTTGAAAAGATACTTTGCTTGATGACAACCCTTGTATACTATGTACATATTTTTCTTCTGTTTGCTTTTTTGTTTGCTTTTTGTTTTTGATTTCCCCTTTGAATTTATCAGTTTGTGTTTTTGGAAATACACATACCTGTATACTGAGCTATTCAGACAAAGAAAACAGAAAATTCCTTCGCTGAAATAACTGCTAAGAAAAGTGTATAAATATCAACCGTATATTTCTGAAAGTTATATCTGTGATTGGAAAAAAGTCTGTTGTTTGAAAGAAGTTCACTGATTTCGATCTCTGAGTAAAGCTTGTCATGATCATCTATTATCTTTTTACGCTGTCCCTATTCCTTAAGGGAATGACTCAGAAGATGTCTCCCTGCCTTAGGAAGTTGTTTTTGTAAATAAAACATCTCTGAATCTTAATAAAGGACAGTTCTAAAAATTCTGATGAGGTCTAAAAAAAAAAAAATATGCTAAAACAACATGATTTTCAGTGTCACCCCGCTCAACTATATATCTTTGAAGAAAAAAAAAAAAAAAATAGTAATAGAGTTGTGGGAAGTGCTTGTAAACCTGCTGAGATGCTGAACAGGTCTGTTGGCAGCGGGTAAATGCATGCATTACGCCAAGACAACTTCGCCGGGGTACTGAACAGGCCCGCTGGCAGCGAAGCAATGTCGGGTATATGAAAATTTGCAAATAAGAAACCTCTAAATGTCCTTTATTTTGATCTAGAACTT
>JASDQU010436581.1:44603-55093 GCA_032191745.1 Picea mariana
CAGTAGGTTTGGCCTTAGGCCTTTTAGCCACGAGTTTAACATTTTCCACATCTGTGGTCACAGAATTGGGTAGGTCAATAGGTGAGTCGGGTAGGGGTGTAGGTAGCAGAGCACGGTAAGGCACCGGGGGTACCAACTTGCCCTCGCTCACCATAGGTTTGTCAACCTGTGGTGGGCTTGAGTCCTCAAAATTATTGCGTTTAATAAAATCATTATAGCAGTCACGGTGTAACCCCAAATGACAAACCACAAGCATTTTAATTAACCCAAAATGAAATAGACTGCTATCGGCCTGGTTCCGCTTATATCTTTTAGACATTTTAAATAGACTCCTATGCAAGTAGTAAGGCATATTAATCTCATAGCCCATGAAAACCATCAGTAGCCGAAGGTGATACAAGAACACGAAACCATACCTACCCTCGCAGGTGATGAATTGTTTGGTTATCATCAGCAAGTCGTGCCATCGTTGCTTTAGCATATTTGCGGGCAAACCTTTGTCACAGGAGCTCACTCTTCATGACTGAAAGAGCAATGTCCATGGGACATCTTCCACTTTGCAATTTTTTGACCATCTCTGTCCGACAACAGGCAGACCGATAGCCAAACTGAGAAAATGCTCATCAATTTCCAACTGCACATCCCCAACCTTGGCTCGGCAGCCATCAAAGGTTAATGCAAATTGCCGAGCCACACTAGGGTTATAACCATCAAACTTTTGTATGAACGGGAGCCATCTGAATTCCTCAATGTCACTGTAAGCACCATCGAACATCAACAATGCATGGCTACCATTGGGTTCAGCCCTTACGACCGGAGCCATGGTGCAGGTGCATGGTAGGGTTCAGATAAACACACAGGAGCAAAATCGCTTAGGCTAAAAGGTGAGAACGATGAAAGGGGAGGCAAATCAATATGCGCGTGCGAAGGTGGTGGGTTAGTTCACCACCATGCAAAACATTAATGGTAGAGTACAACGCTGTTCCATCAATCCAAAATATTCGACCATCCCAAGATTTAAACGGTGAATGATAATCCAATGTATTGTTCAATACGAAATCAAACCCAAAGTTTAATATGAGTCATCAAACCAATTGTCATTCAATCAAACCCAAAGTTAAATGTTTATCCAATCACGCCATTGCATAACTTCAAACTATTTCCATTCAATATGAAATCGGACTCATATGTTACCATCCGCTTGTTGCATAATATGTAATCAAAGTTTTTTTTAAAACAAAGTGAAAAGAGATTTTATAAAATCGATAAGCTAAGAGCTTAAGGATCACATTATATAAAACAAGATTAACCATGACCCCTACATAATCAAGTATAATTCATAAATTTACATGCTCAATGCCTTATCAATTAAACAAAAATCAAGTTGCGCAATCAAAGTGAGAATAGGCAAATGGACATAGTTCAAAAAATCATTCCAGCCACTTAATAATAAACCAAAGGTAAGTACCGATCAGAATATCAATGAGCAGATCATGACAATTCAAATAACGATGGAGGATTTTTCACGCTTTCAGTCGTGAAAACTAAATTGAAACCAATTTGCAAATGTCACATGAAATAAAAATGTCTTCTGTTTGCAAAATGCGACAGAAATTTGAAGTTAAAGAGACATAGGTGTGGGTAGCTTTTAAGGCAATGGAAAAAATTGAATTGGCTGCCAACAAAACTTTCTGCCATAGAAAATGGGCCAAACTGCTGAAAACTAGGGCTATGGTTATGGTTCTGTATCTATTGAATTGTGACAGTTGTGTATAAACTGATAGATTATTTTTTGCATATGTTTATTATGAGAAAAAAACTCTCTCAGTTCCCTAAGATCCGTTTCCATTTGCCCCAGATCTGCATTTTACAAACATGTGTCAAAATAGGAAAATATGAGATCCGAAAATTAGGGCTCGGAGATGGATTTGATTATCCCAATATGTGACACCTGTAGGAAACCTGAGACAGGCTATTGATATCTGATGTGTTAGGCACAAAATAGTCAGACCATTTCTCAAAATGATACTCGAGTTGCTCAGAATCGTCATTTGAAAATGATGACTCAGCACAGTAAAAAACATCACATTTCTGAAAACGAACCTCATATTTCGGGGGACTTTTGACTGCCTTCCCAAGATCCAAATGAAATTATGAAGAAACCAATAGAAATATTAGGATCTGTGTATGTCGATCGATTACTCAAATGCGGAAAATGGCCTCTCCACGGCTGGGAAAATTGAGTTTTTCTAAGGCATTTTTGTAACTGGAAAAACCTGCGATTTCGGTGGCTAACAAGCCAAAAACAGGGGTATCTTAGCCACCAAAAGTCCTGGATTTCGGCAGCTAATAGTGTGATTTCAGAGCTCCGTAAGACATCGAAAGTCCTAAAACCCCGATTTCGAGTTTCGGGTTTCGGGGAAACGAAGCAATGGTCAAAATCTCTATGTCGGCCAAACCCCCAACTGCCGAAAACCCGAAATGGTGACGTGAAATTTATGTAAAACCTTATTATAGTGATTTTATTGTAATTTATTGCATTATTTCCATGCCTCCTCGTGACTTGATTTCTAGGTGAAAATAGATCTACACTTTCGGCAGCTAAGGGCATATGAAACCTAAGATTTATGCTACCGAAAGTCTACACTTTCGGTAACTAAACACTATAAAAATTTTCCTCCTAAGCTACCGAAAGCCAAAATTTCAATATTTCTTCCAACATAGGCTCCATCTAGGAATGGTGCTTTCCTACAAAGCACCAATAACAGTATACAAAGTCCCTTCATCCATTGGGTGACCTGAAATTATCCTTATCAAACATTGAACCCTGTCACTTTGCTTGCACCTTTCCGAAGAAAAAAACCGCTTATGCATTCATTGGGATATGGAGTCATAATGTATTAAATCAAAACCATACATGATGCCAAACTGAACTGGAAACATACTCAAAACCACTATTGTACTCTAATGCTCAAAGTCAAGCTTATTTATATACATCACCTACTCTAACTACTGAAAAATTCCCACTAAATCAAATGATACAAAAATGTCAGTGAAGCCAATCCAAAAACTATCTACTTATTTGAAATATGCTCATGCTTTCTTTGAGNTTGATCATGAATTTTCAAACTTTTCCTCGATTCCTGTGACAAAATATCCATGACATAGCGTGTTCCTCCATTAAATAAATCTAAAAGGTCAACAAAAGGATCTTGGAAAAATATATGGTCCTGAGGTTTTAAAACATCCAGGACTAATCTATGTTCTAATTTATAATGCTCAGGATCATTCTAAAAGAGAATATCTGAGCACCCTTCAATATCATCTGCAATGGCATCTCCAAAATCATGGCACAATCTTGTTTGAAGACCATCATCCCTCCATGAAAAATCTACAGCAAGTTGTTCTATAGAAACAATGTAATAATCATCACTATACTCATCATATTTAGGTTTAGCAGATAACTTAGGAGGGTCATCAGTCAGACAAATGCTCAGGACATCAACCGTGAGCAACTCTGATCCTTTCTCTGGCATGCTTTCTATCTCATATTTATACTCCAAATCATAGTCTAAAACATCCTTGAACAACAAACTTCCTTCAAGACTATTAAATGTGGCAACCCTATCCTCTTCATGAAACAAAATAGGGCTTACTAGCTGATTTCTTGGCTGGAAATCATCATCATAAATAGCTTCATTAACTTCCTGTAAGGTTTCATCAAACACATGACTATCATTATTTAAAATCAAATTTACATTTTCATAAATGGAAGAAGTCTGACTCTCATATCTAGGAATGTGTATACACTGCAAATCTGTGTAAGCAGGGGCTGCAACATGACTATGCAGGTGCAGATCTATTTCTTCTTCAGTCAAAGGAGAAGGTGGTCTCTTTATTTTCTGGATAAAACAACAATTATTTGCTTTCTCTTCTGCAAGTTGATCGTGATGCTGAATATCTTCTTCTCGAATATGATCACAAGAGTTATCATAGCATGCTTCTTTATTAGCCAACTCTTCTTCATACTAGTCATCTTCATCAACTTGAGAAATTTATGATATTCCTTCCTCCTCTTCAAGAGGATTTGTTTGATCTTTTTGTCTTATGAATTCTATATTACAGAAATCTTCAAAAATGATTTCAGCTGAATATATCCTCTTACAATGTTGATAAAAAAGTGTGTGAAAATCTTTCAATGAAGGAATACTAGAATGGGGTAAAGATTTATACCAGAGTCTAACATCTCTTTCCAACGAAAAAATAAACAACTTCATGAGGACATATTCATGATTTACATTTAATTCATCCATGAGTTTGTGGAATTCAAGCAACTATTGTGTAGGATTATCATCCACATATCCTCCAAATTTAAGAAGGACATCTTCCCAAATTTTAATGTCTGGAACAATGTTTGGAAAACCATAAACATTTGTAAAGTCCAGAGGAGAAAACATTGCAACAATCCGAGCAGTGAACAAATTCGACATTTTGAGACTAGTGGAGTCGCCAGTGAATCATGTAGAGTCATCAAACCAAGGAGTTTCCAGGTGAATGATCACAGCCAATTGAATGCCTATCCCTTGTTCACCATCAAGGAATAGCTCTAAAAAAATTTCGTATCCCAAGGAAGATAGCTTCGTTCCTCCGTCCCCAACAACGGTGCCAGAAAATGTTGTCACAAGAGTTGGTTCTAGGCTGTAATAGAGCCAAGCCTTAGCACATTTTAAATGAAATAAATGTTTTTGATTGATTAGTCATAGGAGGATTCTAGAACTAGGTCTAAAACATGCCTTTCACTCATTTATAGATCAAAAACGAAGAGGCATGACCTCATGTGCTAAATTCATTTCAAAACATGAGGATGGATAGAAGATAGGGGATGAACAAAACTGAAAGAAAATTCAGGTATCTAATTCTGATAAATCTGGTCTTCCTTTCAATAGAAGAAATAACACCAAACTTCAAATATTTGAACACAGGTATTGTCTCACTCATAGAAAGACATAGGAAAAGATATGAACAAATAAAAGTTGTAAATAAGGAAAAACAATTAAGATGCAACTCTTATTCTACTGACAACAAAATAGAGGAAAAACAACACTTTTAGGAATGATTTAAATTAGCTACAACAGAAGTATCATTGAATTGTAACCATTACAAGTTGAATTAATGAATGGAAGGAAGGAAGAGAAGTAATGAAAACTTCAGAAACAATAACACAGGAAGAAGACAGAATTAGACAGTGAAAAAGTGTAGAATCTCTTGGCATTATGTTCTATATTTGTTGAAAAGGAATGAATTACAAACCCAACCTCCAAAACGGCCTTGGGTTGTTCCCCCCCCCTTTTTCCTCTTCAAGAAGATACAATAATATAAGCCTTCTACCCTCTTTCGAATAACTAAAAAACAATTCGAATTACAAAATAAATCCATCTAGAAATGAACAGGTATCTCATGTAGGTATTGAGGTTGAAATCCTCCCTAGGAGGTCAAATTTCCTCCCAAAAGATAACAACAGTTACCATTAATTTTAGAAACGTTCTGCCATAGAAAATGGGCCAAACTACTGAAAACTGGGGCTGTGGTTATGGTTTCGTATCTCTCGAATCATGATATTTGTGTATAAACTAAAAGAGGAGTTTGTGCATCTTTTTATTCTAAGAAAAAACCTCTCTCAGTTCCTTGAGATCCATTTCCATTTGCCCCATATTTGCATTTTACAAACATGTGTCAAAATAGGAAAATATGAGATCCAAAAATTATGGCTTGGAGATGGATTTGATTCTCCCAATTTGTGACACTTGTAGGAAAACTGAGAGAGGCTATTGATATTTGATGTTTTATGCACAAAATACCCTGACCGTTTCTCAAAATGATACTCCAGTCACTCAAAATCGTCATTTGAAAATGATGACTAAGCATAGTAAAAAATGTCACATTTCTGGAAACGAACCTCATATTTCAGGGGACTTTTGACTTCCTTCCCAATCTCCAAATGAAATTATGAAGAAACCACTAGAAATATTATGATCTTTAGATGTCGATCGACTATTCGAATGTGGAAAATGACCTCTCCAAGGCTAAGAAAATTGAGTTTTTTCTAAGGCAGTTTTGTAACTGGAAAAAACCTGCGATTTTGGTGGCTAACAGGCCGAAAATAGGGGTATCTTAGCCACCGAAAGTCCTGGATTTTGGTAGCTAACAGTGCAATTTTAGAGCACTGTAAGCCACCGAAATTCCTAAAACCCCGACTTCGGCTTTCAGATTTTAGGGAAACAGAGCAATGGTCAAAATCTCTATGTCAGCCAAACCCCCCACTGTCGAAAACCCGAAATGGTGATGTGGGATTTATGTAAAACCTTATTATAGATATTTTATTGTCGTTTATTGCATTCTTTTCGTGCCTCCTCATGACTTGATTTCTAGGTGAAAACACATCTACACTTTCGGAAGCTAAGGGCATATGAAACTTGATATTTAAGCTACCGAAAGTCTGCACTTTCGGTAGCTATACACTATAATTTTTTTCCTCCTAAGCTACCGAAAGACAAAATTTCAATATTTGTTCCAACATAAACCATTCTTCGCCCTGTTGTGTAAGCTACACTACTTGATCCTTTTCTTTGTCAATTTGGATCGCAAGAGCTATCCTCAAATTTGAATCGAGTGTCATATTATTCTTCTTCATTAATTCATCAAACACATTTTTCTTTCCCTTAAGTTTATTGAATGTGGATGAAAAGTAAGTCAGTAAGTTACTTACTACATTTTTCAATGTAGTTTCTTGATCAATCACCCCATCCAAACTCTTCCTTATTTCCTTGAACTTGTCATATTCATCCTAGAGGATGATTGCAATCTAGTCGATTATCAATTGTTGCTTTGCTACGGTCATTTAGTTATGTTCTATTTTCATTCTTTTATTCACCTCCTTTATTCGACTACTTTCCTATTGTCCTTGGAGTTTCATATCAAATGTTTTCTCAACCAATATCTTGAATGCCTCAAGATGGTCAGTTTCTCTAGGTTGACATTTTATTTGACTAGATTGATGAAATTTTGTAATGTTTCTTGTTCTTTATCTTTTCTTTCCATCAACCTATCTCCATAGTTCATTGCGTGTTTTCATATGGTGACTAACTCCTTTGCGACTTCATTGTACAAATCAAAAATTTGAGAGTTAGATGCCACAAATGGGTTGAATATCATTTATGTTGTGGGTTCAAATGATCTGATAGGCCTAAAAGCTATGAATGTTGTGACAATTGACGTGGTTTCCTTTTGGTGGATTGTATTCTTCTTCTTTTTCTTCTTCTCTTTTGATTTTCATATTTTTATTGTGCATCATTGGTTTTCTCTAAATCGTTTTCAGCATTTTTATCACAATCCTTCTCCTTGTCTTTATTGGGGCTCTTTTCTACATCTTTCTCAGTGTCCTTTTTAGTATCTCTTGTAATACCCTGGATTTGAGTCCCCATATGAAATAATTTATTTTGTTTATTTGATGAAAGGCCAGAGTGCCAAAATAATTAAAGAGGCCAATGTGCCTAGGAATTGTAATTCTATGATCATTATTAATAATAAAATACATCATTGGTTGCAAGATCGACAAGAGTTATAGGGGGCTATGATTCCACAAGAGAGAGGGCTTAAGGGGATAAGTCATTTTATCATATTTGTCAAACATTTGGTTTAGATTGATGGAAAATCGATTTGGATAGTTGGTTTTCATTGATGTCAACCCTTGGAGAGTGATATTGTATATTGATGTCAACCCTTGAGTATGTCCAGTAACACATTTCAGTAGTTCTAGATGTATGGGTAAGGGACCCAAGTTTGTTTGAGGTAGAAATGCATGAATATCAGCGCATATGGAGGTAACACTATCCTATATGGATAGTACATGTCGTTTCATTTCCAACGATATGTGGTACATCACGTCATTCCTCATGGTTAGTGAGATATAACCTTGAGATGTTAGATAACCCTTTAGAGTATTCTAGAAGCATCTAAGAAGGTCAACAAGAAGTCAATTATTCTAGAATCTCCTTGAAAGTCATCAAGAATATTCTTATTCAAAGTGGTTGCAAGGAAAAATTAATTAAATAATGTTGTGTTGGTAATGTTTCCCAACCTATTGGTGGCTGGCAATGTTACAAATTGGTATCAGAGCTTTAAAGGCTAAGTTAAGGTTGTGTTGGTAACGTTTCTCGGCCTATTGGTGGTTGGGGACGTTACAAATTGGTATCAGAGCTTTAAAGGCTAAGTTAAGGTTGTGTTGGTAACGTTGCCCAGCCTGTTGGTGGTTGGGGACATTACAAATTTATAACAAGAAATTAATTATGGGTAAAGTAGTTGTAACAAAATGTTTGCTAGTCAAAGTGCTTGCAACAATAAATTAATTATGGGTAAAGTAGTTGTAACAAGAAGGTTGAATAGTCAAAGTGGTTGAAGAAGAAATTAATTAATTATGGATAAATCAGTTGCAGAAAATTATTTATGATTTAATTAATTAAGTAAAATTTAGTTGCAATAAGAAAGTCGGTTTGCCCTAGATTGAGGAGAAGGGGTAAAATAGTTACATGTTGTCCCTAAATGAAGTTACTTGGGAAGTATAAATAAGATGTCAAGAGACTCCCATTAGCACCTATTGAGAATATTGAATATCTATAAGTGACTGAAAGAACCAAGGATATCCGAGGCGTATTTCAGAGGGAAGGTGAAGTAAAGAAGGCCAAAAATCCAAGGGAGGATGAAGTCTTTTATTGATGTGTTCTAAGGTATGTTATTTACAGGCCATCTCACCATTTTCGCAATAACGTTTTTTTATAGAATTATTCCTATAGTGAAACTTGGAGGATAGTGAGACAACATATCAAGGTATCTATGGTAGAAATTCCATCTTCTGGGTTGTTGTATTTTGGGAGATACACATTGTGGAAGGTAGGGTTTTTGGCTAGTCCTGAAACTAGTTTTAGAAAGGTGTTCCGGGTAAAACGATCATAAATTATTCATATAAAATCAAAATTATGTGAGACCAATTTTAATGAAAATAGAATAGGTTGTGTTTTTTTTTGTGCAAGTTTTAGAATAATATATCAAATATTGAGCACCTTGGCATGTTGTACAAGTTCTCTCTCTAGAATAATCCAGAATTCAGCAAGGTCTTCCATTTTTTCTATAACTTCTTTTATGGGAGTTTCCAAGTAATGAAACTTGAAGGAATTAAAGAGAATCCACTAAAGAATATTTTATATCATTTTCACACCTTTATTCATTTCGGGTACAGAGTTATTCATGTTGCAATTCAGGGTTGTTGACTAATACAAAAACTGGTCATGTGAGACTTAGGTAACGTTTGATAAAAATGTTATTCTCTTGTTGTTAAATTTGAGGAAGGTATGCAAGTTTATGATCACATACACCATGTCTATTATAGAGTTATGGGTATGTTTTTATGGTTACATTTGGTCATGACATGGTACATGCTTGAGGCTACATAAAATTGAGGTTTTGACACATGGTTTGATGTAAGGGTTTATGGTATTTGGTTTATGGATAGTCTGATGTATTGCTAGAGGAATTTTGTTGGATATCTTGGTGTACGTATTTGTTATATGGTTGAGGTACATGTTGGGTACATGGTTGAGGCATGTAGTTGATGAGTTGGCACATACATGAGGTGTATAGTTGATGATGTTGGGACATCTTGACAAGTCATAGTTGATGTGTTGTTGATACATGATTGGTACATGCTTGGTGCATTCTTAGAGGTACTTGCTAGTAGTATTGTTAGCACATAGTTTATGGTTGATGTGGCATACATATATTGGTATATTATTAGAAGCACATCTTGATATTGGTGATGGTTATGAGGTTTTGTGATGTGCATGGTTGATGCACCTGTGATAGTACATGTTGTGCTAGTTATTGATGTACATGATTGGTTGATGAGATTATTGTGACAGGTTAGTGGCACAAGTTGTTGGTACATGTTGTTGGTAGAGGTTGTTTGGTACATGTTGTTGCAGGTTTTTGGTACAGGTTGGCAGTGAGAGTGGTTGATTCAGTGATAATGACATGTTGTCTATATTTGACATTTATATTTAAGGGTGGTAGGATGGGGCAAGGATAGGTGGTTGGATTCACCTTCTAGTTGGAGCCAGAGAACTAGGGATTTGGAGTTTCCTTCCGGTTGGAGCCTGAGAATTAGGGGGTTGAAGCCTCCTTCTAGTTTGAGCCAGAAAATTTGGTGGTTGTAGCCACCCTCTGGATGGATCTGGCGAATACAAGGGGTTGGAGTCTCCTTCTTGTTGGAGCCAGAGAATTGGAAGTTGGTTCTTTCTTGAATGGAATTCTTAAAAATATATAAGAAAATCATTCTTTGGTTTTCTCCTGCATTGGGTTTCCATGTAAAATATTGGTGTACCGTGCATTGAGTGGATCTATCTATTATTTTTTATTATACATTGATGGATGTTAATGTT
>JASDQU010436581.1:64231-80859 GCA_032191745.1 Picea mariana
TGTAGAGTTGATGATGTTGGTACATCTTAATGAGTCATAGTTGATGTGTTGTTGATACATGATTGATACATGCTTGGTCAATTGTTAGAGGCACTTGTCAGTAGTATTGTTGGCACATAGTTTATGGTTGATGTGACATACATATCTTGGTATATTATTAGAAACACATGTTGATCTTGGTGATGGTTATGAGGTTTTATGATGTGCATGGTTGATGCACTTGTGATAGTACATGTTTTTCTAGTCATTGATGTACATGATTGGTTGATGAGATTATTGTGACGGGTTAGTGGCACAGGTTGTTGGTACATGTTTTTTGGTACGATTTGTTACACGTTGTTGGTACAAGCTGACAGTGACAACAGTTGATTCAATGGCAATGATAGGTTTTCTATATTTGGGATTTATATTTTAGGGTGGTAGGACAGGGAAAGGATAGGTGGTTGGAGCCAGAGAACCAAGGAGTTGGATATTCCTTTAGGTTGGAGCCTCCTTCTAGTTGGATCCAAAGAATTGGGTGGTTGTAGCCACCTTCTGGTTGGAGCCGGAGAACACAGGGGGTTGGAGCCTCCTTCTGGTTGGAGCCATAGAATTGGAAGTTGGTGCTTCCTTGAATGTAATTCTTAAAGACATATAAGAGAAACATTTCATGGTTTTCTCTCACATTGGGTTTCCACGTAAAATACTAGTGTGTTTTGCATTGTGTGGATGTGTCTATTATTTTTTACTATGCATTGATGAATGTTAATGTTATATCATGCAATAGCATATTAATGATGAACTAATGAACATTGTTGAATAAGTTAAAGGAATATAAATTGTGGTTAAAAGTGTATAAATTTCTCATTACTGACTCACCCCCCCCCTCAGTAATCTAACAATATTTCATTTACCCATAATTGTTTTAATGGAGAGAAGTGGTTACATGTGCTTCTTGTAGAAAGGCCATAGGGTTCTTTATTTTCAAGTAAATATTTAAACCCATTTTGTGGGTTGTTTGGGGGTTATTCTTCACTCGGTCTATTCATTTATTATTCATTTGTTCACACTCTCCATTATGTTCACTTTTTCACTCATTCTTTCTTGTTGTTGGAATGGGACACTGGGGGGGAATTATTGAGGAGAAGCCATTTCTTGTTGGATATAGAAGTGACAGGATTGTTTCATCCATGAATTAATGCATGCATGCATTAGATGCATTGGCATTTACTAAATTTTATTCACAACTGGGAGTCCCGAGATTCCCAGCATGGAGATTCTTGAACAGATGCACTGGAGCCCTGGAAGGAGTTGGACAACTTGAGGGACTACATGGAAGAGAAGGGGGTCATTTCTCTTGGGTTGTACAATATGGAGAGAAGAGATTTGTTGTACTTTGGATTATTTTGTGTTGAGAAACTTATGAGATCTTAATTGTTGATTGGTTTGGGAAGTTGAGTGACACCCTGGAACCTTCCTTATGGACTCATAGCCCTGGCTCGGGGGTGACCTTCTGTTGAGATTTGGAACAATAGTTTCTATGGTTGGGTGGAACGTCCTTGGTCTGCAACCAATTGGTGAAATCGTTTCATTAAAAATAAATGTTCTCTGTCATGTGTTTATCTACTGTATATTTATTTCTACTATGTATTAATTATTGTCTATAAGATTTGTATGTTATAACATTCATAATTGTTGGTTATTGATATGTATGGCATGTTTAAACATTATTTATACTATAGCATGAATCTTTATTAATACATGTGATGTTATCATGTTTATTTCATTCTTCTTTAATAATTAAATGGTATCATAATTTGAATTCAGTTTCGAATAGATTTTATGAGGCAGTAACTTCCCAACTCGGGGGTGGCTGAGTATGTTATAGATTGGTATCAAATCTTCTGGTTGAAACACCAGACTGGTATGGGAAACAAATATTCAACATGGTATTATGGTGTTGGAATTGATGTCAAGAATATCAATATGGTATTTTCATTAAGAAAGAATATGTCTTCGATATCCTAAATCTCAAGAGAGATAATGTATTAGGTTGAATGGAATCATAACGTGTATCATTAATAACTTTGGAAAGGTCGAAGGAAATATTGGGAAAAAGATATCCTTAAGTAAGTGCTATTGGGATTGAAGTCCCAACAGAGAAACTATAGAAACATCTTCAGAACTATGAAGAAACTCTGTTACAGTCAGGAGGTATGACAACTATCGATCATTGAATGAAGGCATAGATCAATGATCGTGGTTTAGTTGGAATCCAACTATAAATCCAAAAGAGTCTCTGAGTAATCAAACCTCCAAAGGAAATTGATATGATGTCAATAAATCTTTGGGAGAAGGTGGATAAACGAGAGCCATAAGATCTAGTTGAGAAATTTCAGGTATAACCATATCCATCAGATCAAACCATTAAAACCTTATCCATTAAAATGGGTTGATGAGTTATGTGGTCATTCAACATTGACTGTTTTGGGGATAAATTAGTTAGAAACAGGTGGAATCCCTGAAGGTCGAAACCACGAATTAACATAGGTCATCGGATCAAGGAGGAACTATGGGTGAATTCTTGACTTTCCAATTGAATATAATGGAAGGACAGGGTAAGCCACAATATCCTGGAGTCTCAAAGTAAAAAAACCATGTAGATAGTCAATCTAAGATCCCTTAGGGAATTTTATCAACTGTTAGATCAAGCAGTGGAAGGATGGCGTAAGCACGTCGGCAGGTATAACTCTGGGGGAGTTGAATAACTTAAGAGTTGTAATATCCTAGAGTCCTAGAGTAACGAAATCATGCAAACCATCGATAGAATATCCCTTCAGGAATTTTCTCAATCATTATATCAAGCAATGGAAGGATGGCATAAGCACTTCAGCAGGTATAACTTTGGGGGAGTTGAACAACTTGAGAGTTGTAATATCCGAAAGTCTCGGAGTGTCAAAGTCGAGAAATAAATAAGGAGCGTCCATCCCAACACTTGATTAAGTCATAGACATTAGATTAATCTAGTGGAATGATAACATAATCTAGGTTGTTAATCGATGGTAAGCGGTCATCGCTACTTTATGACCACTTCAGCAGGTATAACTCCAGGGGAGTTGAAAAACTTGAGATTTGTAATATCCCGGAGTCGTAGAGTGTCGAAGTCCTGAAATAAATAAGGACCGTCCATCTCAACACCTGATTAAGTCATGATCATTGATTTCAATGAAGCCTCCATATGATCCAATATCATCCAGTCAATAAGAGATTAAATATCAACCCTTTGATCTACTAGTGGAGATAATATAAGTACTCCAATGAAGTGTACTTCGGGAAGTATTAATCTAGAAGAATGCAAGACTATTGAAGTTCAAAGGACCTAGTTCCAACATCAATTTCATGATAAGGTAAAGGGGTTGATTATAGGTGCAAAGTACATAGAAGTAAACAATCCTGATAACATTTTTTACAAGGTACTATGTAGAATAATAAAGCGAAAATCTCTAAAGGAACATTGCGTAGAGTGAATAAGCCTATGGTTTCGAGCACACAGTCACAAGGAAAGTGGATTGAAGGAAGAACTTATGAAAAATTTGAATTATGTACCATTTTAAAGGGCCTATGGAGTAATTCGACAAGATTGGAACAAAACCATTCCATCTCTACTACAAGATCCTGTTTGCAAAAAAAACCCAATGAAAGTGACTTTTTCAGGAAGCCATAACTTTCATCTCTAAAATCAAATTGTGGCATGTGAATAGTCATTGTAAAGATGATTTAGAGGATAATATCATTGAATTGTTATAATTTGGATAATGATGATATATTTCTTCATGAATTAAGCAGAAAAAATACCTATAGCATTGTTTGGATTTTTTTTATAATATGCATAATTCTAACAAAATGGTTTCTTGCACATTTTACAGAATTAGGGAGTATAACCATATCAGTTCAAGATAAGAATGCATATTCAGTAAATGGAGGAAAGAGAGGGGGGATTCAGTCATTATAAAGAATCCAAAGGTCAAAATATCAATGTTGGTAATGTAGAGACATAATCAAATGGGCACAGGAGCAGAGGGGAACAAGAAACCTCAATAGAGACTGTGATGAGCCTGAAAATAGAAGTGCGTAGTTACAAAGCAAACAATGAGAGGTTGATGAGAGAAAAAAACTAGATAAATGATAAAGTATTGCAAATCCTAAATCAGTTTCATGGGAAAGTAAGGAATGGATCGGACTTAAGGCCAGAGGAAGAAGAAAGATATCATGAAAGAATAGGTAACTACAGAAGATATGCGCATTCAATAAGTGCCATCATAACTAATAGACATCACTCACCTCCTTACTCAACAAGGAAAATTTATGCATCTGAAGACTCCATAAGTAATCCAGAAGCATCTCCTGTTAGGTACCAAAGAAGAAGGCTTGAATTGGATAGTTTACAAGGAGAGTTGAGGAATCTTAAGCCACCCTCCCTTGATGGTGAAAGAGAAATGTAAGATGATGTTGAAGCATGGTTTCTTGAAATTAGGAGGTATTTTCAATTGCATAACTACTCCTCAAACCTAGAAGAAATAATTTCCACATACCATTTACATGGAAAAAATGCTATGTTGTGGGATCAACTGAAGCAAGTTGACCACATTAATGAGAGTAGGATCACTTGGAAGAAGTTCAAGAAATATTTTTAGAAGGAGTACCTTTCAAATCAATTCTATGACAAAAATATTTAAGAGTTCTTTGAGCTAAGGTTGGGAAGCATGACCATGATAGAATATGAGAATATATTCTTGGGATTGTTAAAGTATGCAGGATTTATCAAAGATGAAAACGTGAATATATAGAGGTTTTTAAGTGGACTTCCATCCTTTTATAAAGATAAGATTCAATATGATGAGCCCATGACATTGACCTAGACCATAAATAAGGATAAGTACATGTATGAGAAAGGAAAGGGCAGATAATCCATGAAGAAATATTGGAAGGATAAGAAGAAGGAGAAATGTGATCAGAGGAGGAAGGGGTTCAAACCTTCTTTCAATAGAAACAACCCTAATAAAAATCAACAAGATCAGTCTTCTAAGGATGAATCCAAGAAAGAGGATTCCTTGGGGAAGAGAGGAATACCACCAATCCAATGTTGGGGGTGCAAGGAAAATCACCTATACAAGGATTTCCCTCACAGAGGAGATAAAGTGAAGACCATACTCAAAATCCAAGAGACTACAACAATGGATGACATGGGAAAGATATATGCAACCTTAGAATATCGAAAAGTAGAATACCAATCCAATATGATCAAAGTGGAAGGTAAGATCATTAATCAACCTGTTTCTATTTTAATTGATTCAGGAGCAGGTCATTGTTATGTTGATCCTAAAATAGTTGATAAATTACATTTGGAAGAAAATAATCTAGGGAAGACAAGTTTGGTTCAGCTAGCCACTGGAACCAAAAGAAGCATCAATGAGGGTGTCAAAAGTTGTCCAATAAATATTAATGGATTAAATACAATTGTTGATATGAATATCATTCCAATAGGATCTCATGACATCCTAATTGGAATGGATTGGTTGGACTAACACCATGCTATCCTGATTTTCATAACAAGACATTTACATGTCTTGATGAAGAAGAAAAATAGAGCACGGTGAAAGGAATTCCAAGACCCATTTCTATAAGGGAGATTTCAACCTTACAGTTGAAGAAATGTTTCAGGAAAGTATGTCAATTGTATGCAGCTCATGTGGAAGAGATAGAAAAGATAAAAGGGCCAAGTCTCGAATATTTTCCAGTATTGGAAGAGTTTGAAGATGTATTCCAAGAAATACCAGGATTTCCACTAAGGAGGGAGATAGATTTATGTATTTATTTAGTACTAGGACATACCCCAGTATAAAAAACACCTTGCAGAATGAGTACACCTGAATTTAAATAATTACAAATGCAGCTGGAAGAGTTGTTGAAGAAAGGGTACATACATCCAAGTGTTTCACCTTGGGGACCACCAATACTCTTTGTCAAAAAGAAGGTTGGAACATTGAGGCTATGTATAGACTTTATACATATGAATAAAGATGTGAAGAACAAATACCCTCTACCCAGAATTGATGACCTCTTTTATCAGCGAAGAGGAGAAAATATATTTTAAAATATAGACTTGAGATGTAGATACCATCAGGTAAGAATCAAGGAAGAAGACACCAATAAGACAACCTTCAAAATTGGGTATGGACATTATGAGTTTGTAGTGGTGCCATTTTGACTGACCAATGCACCAATTGTCTTTATGTTCTTAATGAATGACAGAAATTATCTGGATAAGTTTCTCATTGTGTTCTTGGATGACATACTAATTTATTCTAAGTCTGAGGAAGAGCATGGACATCACTTGAGGTTGGTGTTACAAATGTTGAAGGAAAATCAACTTTATTTTAAGTTTACTAAGTGATATTTTTACCAAGAACAAATCCATTATTTGGGTCATATTATTTCAGAACAAGGTATAGGAGTAGATCCAGAAACGATTGAAACCAATAGAGGATGGGAAACACCAAGGAATGTTTCAGAAATTAGATATTTAATGGGATTAGCTGGATACTACATGAGGTTTATAGCGGGGTTCTATAATATTTCTCATCCCATACCTTCTTTACAAAAGAAGGGAATCAAGTTTGAATGGAAAACATAGTTTGAAGAGAATTTTAATTTATTAAAGGAATTACTTATTAGTGCACCTATTTTAAATATTGTTGACCCAAAGGATAATGTTATGGTATGTACAAATGCATGCAAGGAAGGACTTGGTGGATTCCTCACTCAAAATGGACATGTCGTTGGTTATGAGTCCAAAAACCTCAAAGAACATGAGAGGAATTATGCCACACATAATTTGGATCTTGCTTCCATAGTTCATGCATTGAATATGTGGAGGCATTATCTCATGAGAAAAAGGATTTTAGGTAAGGATAGACCATAGTGGTCTGAAATATCTTTTTGAACAACCAACTTTGAATGCTAGGAAAAAAATATGGCTAGAATTTTTAAGTGAGTATGACTTTGACATCAAGCATATCAAGGGGAAAGAAAATAAAGTTGTTGATGTAGTCAACAAAATAGTACATATCATGCATGCTACACTTTTTGGTATGCATTAGTCAGATTTAAAGAGAAGAATTTTATATGTCGTTCTTATATATCAACATTACCTACAGGTAAAAGAAATTTTATAGCAAGAAAACATACAACAAAAAATTAAAGAGTATGAGATTAAGGAAGATGGATTACTTATGCATAAGAATAGAATTTATGTTCCTAGTTCTGAAGAACATAGGAATTTGGTACTAAAATAAATGAATAATGTTCCATATGTTGGGCATCATGGTTACTAGAAAACAATTGCAGCACTAAGAATCCAATTCTTTTGACCAGGAATGACGGATGTTGTTGATTACATTGCCAAATGTATTGAATGTCAAAGAGTAAAATATGAGTGTAGACACCCAACGGGTTTGCTTCAACCATTGCCAATTCCAACGAAGAAATGGGAAGTGGTAACCATTGATTTTATAACTAATTTTCCCAAGACAACAAGGCAACATGATTCCATAATGGTATTTGTGGATACATTGACAAAGGCTTCTCATTTTTTTCTTGTGAAAATGACTCATACAACAACTAATATTGCATAAATTTACATGAGGGAAATTGCTAGGTTGCATGGGATACCTAAGGAAATTGTTTTAGACATAGATACAAAGTTTACTTTAAATTTATGGAGGGGATTATTTAAAGGATTTGGTACAAATCTGAATTTTAGCA
Organism: Picea mariana; assembly: GCA_032191745.1. Classification (NCBI taxonomy): domain Eukaryota; kingdom Viridiplantae; phylum Streptophyta; class Pinopsida; order Pinales; family Pinaceae; genus Picea; species Picea mariana. The sequence continues at coordinate 72,035 of JASDQU010436581.1, forward strand.
CAACATACTATCCACAGTCAGATGGGAAGATAGAGAGATTCAACCAAGTGATTGAAGAAATTATAAGAATGTGTGTGATGGATAAACCATCTAAGTGGTAAGACTACTTACATTTGGTTGAGTTCACCTATAATAATGGTAGAAAATGAAATAATCCAGTGAGTTGGGACAACCCAATAGACAGAGTAGTACTTCGTCTAGAATTGCTCAAGGATTTTGTTGCCCATTTGAGATCTTGGAAAGAATAGGGCAAGTTGCATACATGATTGCATTTCTTGCTTCCATGAATGTGCATAATGTATTTCATGTATCTTTGCTGAAAAAGTATATACATGATCCTAACCATGTTATTTATTGGAATTTGATTCAGGTAGAGCCAGAGGGAGACTTTCAGGTCTAGCTAGTGCGCAAATTAGACATAAAAGTCAAAATGATCCATAATCAAGTTATAGAGTTGGTAAGAGTTCATTGGACCTACTACAGTCCTGAAGATGCTACTTGCGAGTAGGAAGATGCCATGCAGGCGGAGTACCTATGACTTTTTGAATAAATTTTGAAATTTTGATTTATGTTTTGTATATGCACTAAGGACAGTGTCAAATAAGGGGTGTTAGCGCCGCCACTTTTCTTTCCATTTAGAGTCGATTTTGAGTCACATCACGATCCATGTGCCCAAACATGTGCAATTAGGTACTTAACACCGTGACGGTGAAGTCAGCGAATGGTCGGTTGACCCTTGGAAATGGGAAAGGGTGTCAGAGTAAAAAATTGTATAGTGGTACGGGCATGTCTTTTCCCAAAAGGTCGAATCCCATTAAAACGCCAGTTCTACATATCCCTGTCGAGACAAATGGTTAATATAAGGTCATGTCGGCAAGTGACACAATTATTATCAGTTCATCATGAGGGTCGAAGGAAGGAAGAATTGCAACGTTTGTATGATACATGCACAACAAGTCGTATCACCTGCACTCCACACGTCGGGATTTTCCATGAACAACCTAAAGGTTGACTTGAAACATCTCGTCACCATAAATTCATTGATTTCCAACATGTTTTCCTCTCTCGATTGATTTTCTATAAATCTCAGATGGTCGGCATGCTCTCCAGTCATAGAAACTGGTGTAAGTTGTTTTTCTGCAGTTTCCCTTTGCCAATCCAAGTGTTTCAGAACTCCTCCCTCGATATGTTCGTTCAGATTACAGGAAAGGGTATGCAAAGCGACAAAATTGCGAGGTCCGAACCCAAAATAGATTGGGATTCTTTTTCTCCTGTAGCCACTTTTCCGAAAGACGTAGAAGAAACCATTATTTTGCCTACAGAAGAGACTAATTTAAGACATGGGACAGATGAAACAAAGAAATTCATACAGAAGAGGGAGATGGCAGGAGCTTCCTCCTCCAAACAGAAGCTGCCTCAGAGGAGGGGCAGGCTGAGAAAGAACGAAGATATCACGAAGGTTCGAATTACAGAAGGACCGCGCATCGGACCGACAACTAAAGGAAGACTCAGGCGCATCACTCGACTAGATCTTGTCGGGAAATCGAGCCAGGATTGTAGGATCAGAACAAGGAATGAAGAATCCATAGGAACAAATGAGGAAATTCCATCTCAACAGATGAAACAAGAAAAGTTGGCTATTTTCAAGCTTTATCAGGAGAACATGGAATTAAAATGACATCTAGCAACAAAAATCACGGAGGCATCAGCTGGACGGAGTCGCGGAAGGAACATGGTTTAGATGAAAAGGTAGCTTAAAGAGGCTCAGAATGTTATTGTTCAGCTATGAGAGGCACAAATTCTGAAAGAGGAAAATCACACGGAGCATCCCGGAGAGTGCGGGGCAGCCGAGCAGGAAGTCTACATGGCTCTTGCCAGCACACAAGGAGAGAAAGTTTAACGAGTGGAATTATTTTTCACAACAGTTTTGAGTGATGCACGTCCTCTGAAGCATCTCACCATTTTGATAATGGTCATGAGAATCAAACAGTTGTTTGTTGCGCACAACTCTCCAGCTAATAGGCACATAGCGGAAGGCGAAACCAACATTGCAGACAACAAGTTTTGGATAGACACATATTCGTTGGGATGCCCAATCAAGAGATACAACGACACATTTTTCCTATGTCAGATCCTGACCAATGATCAGACCTCATGGTGAACTTGAAGGGGTTGTTAGTAGACATACATGATTGTTGCTTATTTTTAGATAGTGCCATGTGAAGAGTTTATGGTGCATGTGGCGTGATTTTTTTTCTAGTCTAGGGTTAGTAGTTAGAAAGGAGGGCAGCCCAAGCGACACCCTCGATTATATATTTCATCTTTTTTATGTAATCCAGGTTGGTTGGAAATTTTGAGAAAAAAATGCTATTCTATGTAGTCTGAGTTTTAACTGAAATTTAATGCAAAGGTATTGTGATTTGATGAAAAGATTCTAGTTGTGATAGTCGAATGTATTGTGTTTCTTTCTCTGTGTATGTGTTTCCTGTTATCTCTTATTTCATATCTCATATCGTCTATTTCGGAATGAATTTTCGAACCTACAGATTTTTTGTACTATGCCCCTTGTTCGTGCCACTTAGACAAAACGTTTTCCTCTCAAGCTAACTCTGAATTCATCCACAACGACGCTCTTGAGTTCCTTCCTATGTTTTTCTCCCACCACACTTTACGGTTTACACTGAAGGTTGTTACTCGCCTAGACTTCTCCACTCAAATCCAGTCACTGAGTCATTTGTTTCATCTCTTCCTCAGACCGACCCGATAGCTCGAGTTTTACTTTTCTGCACCAAATAACCAGAAACATTTTATCATCGGTGTTAAATCTAGCCACTGTTCACAAATCCATATCCTACGTGGAGACCACGCCATTTCTGAGAAAGCCCTCTCCAGATCCGAAAGGCTAGTTTTGGGTCTCAAAGTTGGTTGAAAAAGTTACCTTCATCATCTATTTATCAGCCAAATATATTTATAGAGTGCTAACATTCTGGCATCGTTGTCGGGGACGAAGTTGAGAAGATTTTCCCTGGGAGAACAACAAATTTTGCAGTTTTCCCCCTGAGGGTAACATAGGGACAACCACCCATACCGACTAAAACCTTTACTCTGCCGACTCCATTCCAAACAAACCAGTAGCCCCAAAGTAGCACTACTCAGGAAAATTGGCTCCAAAGACGTTTTACATCAGAGCGAATCCTGACCCAAACCCCTCTGAGCCCGTATATGACCCAGAGAAGATTTTGCACAAGGCTAGAGAGCAGGCACCAAGCCCGTTCTATTTCCTGGACAAAAGTCTATCCTTGCCCAAAGATGGCGTGCAGAGCATTGATGATGTAGAGTTTGAAACCATTTTCGAGCAGACTTTGTTTAGGTCTAAGTCAGAAACCAGTTTGGATAAGACCGTTTTCGACCCGAACAATTTCCTAGCCCTAGTGCCAAACAATATCTCCCAAAATATGAATCCCCCTAGGGCTATGGCTGCCATATTTTCTCCCCTCATACTATCGGCCCAGTTACACAACTTTCCTCTAAATTATAGCCAAATAATCAGACGCTACGATGTTGAGGGAATTGTTTCTATCGAGAAACGCCTAGACTGGTTTAACGACTTTGTCGACCTAGAGAAGGTGGACTATGCGGATGAAAAAATGAGTATTTTTGCACAAATCCTTTCGTGAGATGTAAGGAAGTGGTTTAAATCCCTCCCTCCCGTGAGCATTCGAGACTTTGCAGCATTCAAAAGGTCCTTCCTAAATAAATGGGGGGACAAGAAAAACCCTTTGCAATTGTTGATGCAATACAATAACATGAAGAAAACACTAGAGGAAACGGTGCAGGAGTTCTCTGCCCATTTTTTGAAGGTTTATAAATCCATCCCTGTCAAAGTAAAGACCCCTCCAGGTGCTATGCAGTTGTGGTACGCAAATTCATTCGACAATGAATTTTCTCTGTTGCTGAGAGAAAGGAGATCGACAAACCTGGATGCCATAATGAGTAACGTTGTTGAGGTCGAAGTGAACATGATGGCGTCGGGAAAAATCAATCAAAGTTCAATCGAGGTGACAAAAGACCCCAGGGAGACACACAGTCGTCGACGTCATGGTCCTCAAATGACAAGTTCGATATAATGATGAAGACCATGGAAAATTTGATGGAAAGAATGTATGTGGGAAACAGGCTTGTTGCGCGAGAACAAAACGACCCACAACCTAGAAATAAGAATCTTTAGAGAGGTCAGATTCCTCAAATCAAGTAGCAAGACCCAGGTGAACAACAGACGATACCTCATTTCCATAAAAACTACGTAGATGAGGATTTCAACCAGTCTTTCGATGACCAGATGCATTGTTGCGATGACAAAAATCCGCGTGTGTTCTTGACAAAGAGCAAACACAATTGATACATGACCCAAAACGAAGACTTCACGCTAGAAACCAAGGATGGTATGATACTCGAGACAGATGATGCACCGTCTTGGGAGATGAAGGAATTTAAGAAACGTTATTAGAATGCTATCATGCATTTCCAGAAGAAGTATAACCTATGGAGTAAATATGCACCTTCTGAGCCAAAACAAACAAACTCCATAAAGCAGTCTGCAGTGGACACGCCTTCAAAAATCCGACTGAGAGAAGACAACATATCCAAAGATGCAGTGGAGAGGAAAAATTCAAAGCAGGAAGTCCCCAAAAAATCCCCGAAGACGGGCTGGGAGACAACCATAAAAGAGGTAGAAAAATCCTGTCCCCCTTTCAATTTTGAACACGAAATGGCAAAAATCATAATCTTCATCCCATTCAATGAGATTATTAGAAAGGGAAAGTATCGGGAACAAATCATTAAAATGTTGAAAACGAGAGGTGCCCCCAATACTTTGAACATTCGTGATGACTACCTCGCCATCTTGTTTGGTCTGCACATCAAAGAGACGAGTGATGATGAAGATGTTCCCCCCTTTTATGTCAGTCTGAAGATCCATGATCTGAACTTGCATAATTCCATGATTGATTTCGGTGCATCACATAATCTCATGCCGAAGGTGGTAATAGACGAGATGGGTCTAGAGGTCACCTGACCATACAAGGACCTTTTCTCTTTCGATTCGAGGAAAGTTAAATGTTTGGGCCTAATCAAAGACCTGGTCGTACAGTTGGCCCAAATCCCCACCAAGAACATGGTCACGGACATAGTCATCATAGACATACCTACGAATTTTGGCATGCTGCTCTCGAGATCATGGGCTACGAAGCTAAAGGGAACGTTGCAAATGGATATAAACTACGCCACTATTCCTGTGTTTGGCCACGACAAAAGAATGTACAGGGAAGTGCTACTGAAATACATGGTAAGCAGCAAAACGTAGCCTCACAACCATCTTATATATGTCGTCCACACCAAAGTGGGTTCGTTTATTTTCTACAATGATATTATCTTCGAAGAAGAAGGATTGATGACCACCATGACAGTCAATGAGAAAACCGTGCAGGAAACCACAGAGTGCGCCGACCCAGAAGACCACGTGGAAGATGAGGTGTGGAAAATGATTTTTGATGGTGCAGTCAGCTGAGAAGGAGTTGGGGCTTTTATATGGGTAAGCCCCCCTAAAACAAGCATGAAGTTGCGTTCATACAAGCTCGTGTTTGAGTGTACTAACAACATGGTCGAGTATGAAGCACTTATCCTGGGCTTACAAGTTTTGAAAGAGATAGGTGCACAGAGGATAGCAGTGTTTGAAGATTCTAAGATGATCATAAATCAGGTGAAGGGTGCATATCAGACCAAACACCCCAGACTGTGCGCGTACAGAAATTTGGATTTGGACCTTCTTGAAGGATTTTCAGAGTATGACCTGACTGTTATCCCCTGAGAACAGAATCAGATCACCGACACATTGGCCACCTCAGCCTTGGTTTTCAAGATTCCAACTCTTCTAGATAAAAGATATGAAATCGAAGTCAGACACATGCCGACAGTACCCAACAACATCAAACACTAGCAGGTGTTTGATGATGATAAACAGGTAGAAAGGTTCCTCCTCATGAGCGACGAGTTAACTAACACAAACATTGACAAGGGATACTGCGATGACGAAGAGGAAGGCACAGATGTGTGCAGTGACAATGACCCTTTCCAGAACCAAATCGCGGGAAGAGATATAATACAACTGAAGAACAATATTATTCTGAAGGGGTTGGTGCTGCTAGAGAAGTTGTTTGATGAAAATGATGTGGCTAAGAACCCAAAAATCACCGCAAGCACAGAAGATGTAGAAGACTGCAACATCAGGACCAAGGCAGAGCTGAAGATGGTAAAATTATCAAAAAAACTCAGTCCAGAGGTTAAGAAGGATTACATAAAGCTCATGAAATATTTCCCAGACGTTTTTGCATGGAGATATGATGATCTAAAAGTGTATGACACAAAGTTGATCCAGCATGTTATCCCTCTCAAGGAAGATCAGAAACCTTTCAAACAGAAGTTGAGATGGATAAACCCCTTGTTACTGTCGCTGATCGAAAAAGAGGTAAAGAAGATTTTCGATGCCAAAATCATTGTTTCCTTAAGGTTCTCGAAGTGGGTAGCTAACTTAGTACCTGTGAGAAAGAAAAGAAGTGAAATTATACTACCCCCTTCCCAAAATGGACTACATATTGCAAAAGGTAGTGGGATCTCAGAATATGTCCATGCTAGACATCTTTTCAGGATATAACCAAATCATGGTCCACTCAGACGACAGAGAGAAGATGGTTTTCACCACTTTGTGAGGATAGTTCATGTACGCTAAGATGCCATTCAACCTGATGAACGTTGGTACCACTTTTCATAGGGAAATGGAAATCACGTTTGCCGATGAGAAGGACAAATTCATCGTGATTTATCTTTATGACATCATAGTGTATTCTTCCTCTGACAAACAACACCTCAAGCACCTGAAGAGGGTTTTCCAAAAGTGTAGAAAGTTCGGAATATCACTGAACCCAAAGAAGTCTCATTTCGCAGTGGAAGAGGGAAAGATTTTGGGGCACATCATCTACAAGGAAGGGATTAGAATAGACCCCAGCAGGGTTGAAGGGATCTTGAATATAGGCACCCTGCGCAGTAAAAAAGAGGTACAATCCTTCCTGGGTAAGGTTAAATTTTTGAGAAGATTTATCCCAAACCTGGCGGAAATCATAAATCATATAAATTTTATTCTCAGGAAAGGAAACAAGATTAAATGGAACTCAAAGGCCAAGAATTCCTTCAAAGATATCAAGGTGGCTCTGACTAAATCCCCTGTGCTAGCGAGCCCGGACTTTACAAAGGATTTCCTCTTTTTTTCATTTTCCTCATAACACACTATTGTTGCGGTACTATTGAGAAGGAAGAACAAGATTTTGAGAAACCCATAGCCTACTTCAGCCGCACACTGCATGATTCTCCCACTACTACATATGGGCGGATTATTCCACGAAAATTTTCCATGCTTCCACTAGTTTCATATTTTTTTTAAACAGGGCGAGATTTTCGTCGCTATTGCCACGAACATTCGTCACAATATCGACGAACATCTTAATTTAACCTAGTCGAGATTTTCGTTGCTATAGTGACAAACTTTCGTGGCAATAGCGAAGAAAATTTTGTCTATCTCATTGGTTGGTGTTAATGGCTAGTTGACTATTTTATCTATATATACGTGACTTTAAGAGACTTTGCAACACAATTGCTATAGTTGCGACACTGTTCTTGGATTTTGTTTGAGCTGTTTATTTTTTCCGTCGCCCACCAGTTGAACAAATCCAATTCTCGATCTACATAGCTCGGATTTTGAACTTGCAAGGTTAGTATGCTATTTTTTATTGATGTACTCATTTAACTTGTAATTTTGTTTTCAAATGTCCAAATTGCATTTAGCTTATTTTTTCCTTGATAATATATTTATATAATATCTGTAGTTATACCATATTTCATGTCTTTGGTTTTTGGATATAGTTAGTATATTCTATGGAAAAGGGTATGTGGATTCCATAATACTCTAGGTTTATGGAATCCACATACCCTTTTCCCTTCAATTGTAGCTATAATCTCTCTCTCTTTTCATTGATAAAGATATGGAATTGCTCTTGAAACTCAACCCTAATCAGTGAAATGATAGTAATTGATTGCTATATTCCTTGCTTTAGCAGGGACTAATAATATACATAAACACTAACCCTAAACATATGTCGTTATTATATAAAGAAAACATTTGTACACATATGACCTTATTATAAAGATGTTATCTATGTCATCATGATGTTGATCCTCTACACATATGATCACATTATTATAAAGATGTTGACCTTATTATAAAGATGTAGGTCACTGTAAATAAACATATCATAATTGAAAGGAGTAGCCAAAATATAAAAAATTGACAACTTAATGTTTGGTATGGTGTAGGTAAGACAATTACTTGTTAGGACAAGGATTTGTCACAATGAACGAAAATGACAGAAAGCTTGCTCGGTTAAGAGTGACATTAGAGGCGAGGGGCGATGGAAAATGTTATTTCCCTTGCTATGATTGCAGAGGCTTTCAAAATAGAAGACTTTTAATAACAACAACCCAAAAACATTGTAGGGAGAAGGGGCCCGCTGAAGGGGGTTATGAATATCTTCCCTTGGTAAGAGGATTCAATATTTAATGTATTCTCTGTAATAATCAGTATGTCATGAATTTTAGTAATATTTTTTATTGGGATTTTTATATTTTCTATACACACTAACTTTTCTATGTTGTTTTTTAAATATATAGACAATGCCCCCAAAGTGTCGACCTCCAGAGAGTTATTTGTCAAGTACTAG
>JASDQU010436581.1:80959-93550 GCA_032191745.1 Picea mariana
TTACAATATTACAATATTACAATGTAATAGTAATTCCATATTACAATGTAATATGGCATTACCATATTACATTGTAATATGGCATACAATATGGTATACCATATTTCATGTAATTTTATTTTTTTAAACCTAAAGTCATTGTCTCTATAGCGACGAAACTTTGTTGCAATTTTCCACGAATATTAGTCGCATATATAGCATGTGCGTCGTAAATTTGGTTTTGAGATATTGCACTCGTCGATATTACCATGGATTTTCGTTGCAAGTTGTGACGGAATTTTGTCGCACATTCAGCAGTTGTGTCATAAGTTATTGTCTTGGCATAACATTTCGTCCCAATTTCGACGAAGTTTCATCGTAATTGCCACATTTCTTCATTGTTGTTGCGACGATAGTTCGTCATAATTGCGACGATGCATAGGGTTAACCGATATTAAAGGTGGTGACACATGGAGAGATAATTTTGTTGATGTTTCCACACACACTTGGATGGTGGATATAGCGAAGAAATTATTCCGACGAAAAAAAATCTCGGCTTTCATGGAAATTGCGATGGATAAGTGTGGCAATATCAATGAAAAACTGTCGCAAATTTGCTCATATGTACTAGTGTCCCCTAAAGTATGAAATTATGGAAAAGTAGGTGTATTCCTTAGTAAAATATATAAAGGAATTCAGGACGTACATTTTGCACTCCCACGTCATCGCCTGTGTGCCCAGCAGTTCAATAAGGGACATCTTGACTCAGCCCGACCCGGAAGGAAGGAGAGGGAAATGGATAAAATCCATGTTAGAATACGACCTTGAGATCAAGCCGACAAAGTTGGTCAAGGGTTAGGGCTTCACGAAGTTGATCACGCAGTCGGACTGCAATGCGGTAGGTATGAACTTCATTGTCGATTTGTCGGTGTGCCCCTAAGAAGAAAAATCTGCGTAAATACCTCAACACTTCATCAATTCTCCGTGGTACACAGACATCATTTATGCTTTAGAAAATATCCAGGCCCCTCTAGGCGCGAGCAATACTAAGGAAAGATTCCTCAAGATGAAGGAGATTAAGTTCTGCGTTTTGTATAATTCACTTTATTGGAAAGATCTCGGAGGAATACTGTTAAGCTATCTGCTGGAAGACGAGGAAAAACGATCCATACAAGAGTTTCACAAAGGCGACTGTGGAGGGAACCATTATTGGAATACCACCACACACAAGATCCTGAGGGCAGGATATTACTGGCCAACGATTTTTGCTGACATGCATAAAGAGGTCTCCAGCTATCACGAGTGCTAGATTTTCGACGAGAGAAGAAAGCTACAGCCTCTACTGTTAAAGACAATCTCAGTCAAGGCACCTTTCATTTAGTGGGGGCTAGATTTCATAGGAGAAATAAACCCACCATCCTCCGCGCAGCATAAATGGATTCTCATGGCCACCAATTATTTTACAAAGTGGATCAAGTCGGTCCCCACAAAGCAAGCCACCGATGCAGTCATCATACAGTTTCTAGAGACAAACATTTTGTCAAGGTTCAAATGTCCTATAAAGATCATAACAGATAATGTGGCCACATTCAAGTCTAAAAGGATGGACAAGTTCTCTTAGGACTATAAAATAACCTTAGGACATTCCATGGCATATTACCACAGGGAAACGGGTTAGCGGAATCCTTGAATAAGAGCTTGACCAGAATCATCAAAAGGCTCTTGCAAGACAACAAGAGAGCCTGGCATAAGAAGCTTATCTACGCACTGTGGGCAGCTCGGATTACCACCAAAAAATCCATATCAACGTCACCTTTTCATATCATTTATGGCACATAAGCGATCTTCCCTACTGCACTGGGACCGCCTGTCAAAAAATTGTTGTAAGAGAAGGAGGCCAAGCTGAATGATGCACAAAGGAGAATAAACTATCTTATTCACACCCAACAAGAAAGGGAATAGGTGTATAATCAATCTCAAATCCATCAGGAGAAGATAAAGAAAGATTTTGATAAACATTCCAAGTAGAAAAGTCTCCAGGTTGGAGATCTGGTGCTAAGATGGGACACGAGAAATGAAGATAAAGGAAAACATGGAAAGTTCGGTCACCTTTGGACGAGACCATACAAAGTCCGCATGTAGTGTGGAGACAATGCTTATTTCTTGAAAGGATAGGATGGAGAATTCCTTGGTTGGGGGCCTGTAAATGGCAGGTTCCTCAAACATTACCTGATGTAATAAAGTCTGTTTAAGTCATTCGTCATTGTAAATATCACTAATATTATTTCAAGTTAGTAGGTCAGTAAAAAATTGAAGCCCGAAGTGAAGGCCCTAATTTTATGCTGAAGTATTAGAGGTTGTGTCATCGAGTCTAGTTTGTTTTTTCATCCATCTTTTAGATTACTTAGTATATAGACATCAAATAAATCCCAATGGTCAGGCACCTGGTCTATTGTTCTTTGCTACCTCACAGGGAGGATAGCATCCTCGTTGGAGCCAGTTGTTAGTGTCGCCACTTTTCTTTCCATTTAGAGTCGATTTTGAGTCACGTCACGATCCATGCACCCAAACATGTGAAATCAGGTACATAACACCATGAGGGTGAAGTCAGCAAATGGTCGGTTAGCCCTTGGAAATGGGAAAGGGTGTCAGAGTCATAAACTGTATACGTGGTATGGGCATGTCTTTTCCCAAAAGGTCGAATCTCGTTAAAAAGCCAGTTCTACGTACGCCTGTTGAGTCAAATGATTAATATAAGGTCATGTCGGCAAGTGCCACAGTTATTATCAGTTCATCATGAGGGCCGAAGGAATGAAGAATTGCAGCATTCGTATTATACATGCACAACAAGCCATATCACCTGCACTCCACACGCTGGGATTTTCCATGAACAACCTGAAGGTTCAATTGAAACATCTCGTCACCATAAATTCATTGATTTCCAGCATGTTTTCCTCTCTTGGCTAATTCACTATAAATATCAGATGCTCGGCATGCTCTCCAGTTGTAGAACTTGGTTTAAGTTGTTTTTCCTCATTTTCCCTTTTCCAATCCAAGTGTTTCAAAACTCCTCCCCCGATACGTTTTTTCAAATGTTGCGCATAGATTATACCTTGGCCACACCATGGAGGCTTCTCAGAGTACAAGAAAGGGCACGCAAAGTGGCAAAATTTCCAGGTCCGAACCCTAAAGAGATTGGGATTATTTTGTGCCTGTAGCCACTTTTCCCAAAGATGTAGAAGAAATCATTCTTTCACCTACAGAAGAGACCAGTTTAAGACATGGGATAGCTGAAACAGAGAAATTCATACAGAAGACGGATACGGCAGGAGCTTCCTCCTCCAAACAGAAGCTACCTCAGAGGAGGGGTAGGCCAAGAAAGAACGAAGAGATCACGAAGGTTTGAATTACAGAAGGATCGCGCGTCGGACCTACGGTTGAAGGACGACTCAGGCGTGTCACTCGGCTAGAGCTTGCTAGGAAATCGAGCCGAGAATGCAGGATCAGAACAAGGAATGCAGAATCCATGGTAACAAATGAGGAAATTCCATCTCAACAACTGAAACAATAAAATCTAGCTATTGTCGAGCTTTATCAGGAGAACATGGAATTAAAATGACAACTAGTGACAAAAACCGCAAAGGCATCAACTGCACAGAATCGTGGAGGGAACGTGGTGTGGCTCAAAAGGTAGCTTAAAGAGGCTCAAAACGTTATTGTCCAGCTGCGAGAGGCACAAAGGCTGGCAGAGGAAAATCATACAGAGCATCCCAGAGAGTGAGGGGCAGCTGAATAGGAAGTCTGCATGGCTCTTGCTAGCACAAAAGGAGAGAAAGATTAATGGGCGACATTCTTTTTCACAACAGTTTTGAGTGATGCGTGTCCTCTAAAGCATCTCATCATTTTGGTAATGGTTGGTGCATAATGGAAGAAAAAACCAACGTTGCAGACAACAATTTTTGGACAGACACTCGTTCACTGGGATGCCCGATCAAGAGATACAACGACACATTTTCCCTACGTTGGATCCTGATCGACGATCAGACCTCGTGGCGAACCTGAAGGGGTTGTTAGTAGACATACATGATTGTTTCTTATTTTTAGATAGTTCCATGCGAAGAGTTTCCAGTGCATGTGGTGTGGTTTGTTTCTAGTCTAGGGTTAGCAGTTAGAAATGAGGGCAGCCCAAGCGACACCCTCACTTATATATGTCATCTTTTCGATGTAAGCCATGTTGGTTGGCAATTTTGAGAAACAAATGCTATTTTATGTAGTCTGAGTTTTGATTGGAATTTAATGCAAAGGTCCTATGATTTGATGAAAATATTCTAGTTGTGATAGTCATATGTATTGTGTTTCTTTCTCTGTGCATGTGTTTCCTGTTATCTCTTATTTTGTATCTCATATAGTCTATTTCGGAACGAATTTTCGAACCTGCGGATTCGCTGTATTGCGCCCCTTGTTCGCGATACTTAGAAAAAATGTTTTCCTCTCAAGATAACTCTGAATTCGTCCACAACGGCACTCTTGAGTTGCTTCCTATGTTTTTCTTCTACCACACTTTACGGTTTACACTAAAGGTTGTTACTCGCCTAGCCTTCTCTGCTCAAATCCAATCATTGAGTCATTTGTTTTGTCTCTTCCTTATACCGACCCCATAGCTCGAGTTTTACTTTTATGCGCCAATATAACCAATTTTTTTTTATCATCGATGTTAAATCTAGCCACTGTTTGCAAAGCCATATCCTATGCAGAGACCGTGCCATTTCTGAGAGAGCCCTCTCCATATCCGAAAGGCTAGTTTTGGGTCTCAAAGTTGGTTGAAAAAGTTAACTTTGTCGTCTGTTTATCAGACAAATAGATTTACAGAGTGCTAACAAGGGAGGGGGGGATGTAATACCCCGATTTTGAGTCCCCGTACAAAATAATGTGTTTTTCTTATTTGATGAATGGTCAAAGTTCCCAAACAATTAAAGAGGCCAACGTTCCTAGGAAATGTAATGCTATGATCATTATTAATAATAAAATACATCGTTGGCTGCAAGATAGACAAGGACAAGATTTATAGGGCGCTATGATTCCACGAGAGAGGTGACTTAAGGGGATAAGTCATTTTATCATATTTTATTTACCCATAATTGTTTTAATTGAGAGAAGTGGTTACATGTGCCTCTTGGGGAAAGGCCATGGGGTTCTTTATTTTCCAGTAAATATTTAAACACATCTTGTGGGTTGTTTGGGGGTTCTTCTTCATTCACTATGTTCATTCATTATTCATTTGTTCATACTCTTCATTATGTTTACGTTTTCACTCATTCATTCTTTTTGTTGGAATGGACCCTAGAGGTAAATTATTGAGGAGGAAGCCATTGTTTGTTGGCTAGAACAGTGACTAGTGTGTTTCAGCCATGAATTAATGTCTGCATGCGTTAGATGTATTGGAATGTACTAAATTTTATTCACAACTGCGATTCCTGAGAGTCCCAACATGGACATTCTTGACTAGATGCACTAGAACCCTAGAAGGAGTAGGACAACTTGAGGAACTGCATGGTAGAGAAGGGGATCCATTATCTTGGGTTGTGAANGGAAGTTGCGTGGCACCCTGGAATTGTCCTTGTGGACTCGTAGCCTTGGATCGAGGGTGACCTGTTGTTGAGACTTGGAACAATAGTATCTATGGTTGGGTGGAACTTCCTTGGTCTGCAACCATTTGGTGAATTTGTTTCGTTAAAGATAAGTGTTCTTTATCATTTGTTTCTCCGTTGTATATTTATTTAAATTGTGTATTAATTATTGTCTCTAATATTCATATCGTATAACATGCATGGTTGTTGGTTATTGTTTTGTATGGCATGTTTAAATATTATTTATACTATAGAATGAATCTTTATTATTGCATGTGTTGTTATCATGTTTCTTTCATGCTTCTTTAATAATTAAATGGTATCAGAATTCAAATTTAGTTTCGAATAGAGTTTATGAGGAGGTAGCATGCCCGACCTGGGGGTGGTTGGGTATGTTACATCTCTTTGAGTGTCTTTCTCGATATCTTTTTACTGATATTTTTCTTGGTTCTTCTTATGATCTGGTGGAGGTAGTTGAGGTGGGAACAGATTCTCTGAAAGAGAAGTTGACTTGTCTATTGGCCCCTTCTTATTATAGGTTTAACCCTTATCCTACATAGTCAAATGTTTTTTTGTCTCATGTGAGCCTAATACTTCTTGCTTCTCCTTGTCAGTTTGTTTCTTTTGTCATTCTTATGCTTCTCCTTGGACATTTTTCTTATGGATCGTTGGCTTAGTATTCATCAGTTGTATTGGGTCCCTATTGTCAAACAACTATCATGATGGGAGAGTATTCTTTAAGTATTGGTAATGGTGCTCTCCTTGTCCCTCCATATTCTATTTTTACGGCTCTCCTTTGTTGATTTTTGTAGCTTCAGGAGGTATTTTCACTAGAGGCCAAGGTGCCATGCATTTGGGAATTTTTGTTGGCACCAGTTTTAAATTTTGTTTCAGTGAAATCAACCTCAAAATGAGACCAGGTCCTCATGGGAAAGTTGATGGGATTTGTGGGTTTGTGTGTGGTTGCTACACCCACAAAGAGGATAAAAATATTTTGAATAATTTTTAGTTTAGGAAGGGCTCCTAAAATCACTTGTTGGACTCTTATATAAAGAAGAAATGTGATTTTGACATTACATCATCATCCTGGAAGAATGGAGTTGGCATAAGTGAGTCTGCACTTGTGTCAAGGATGATTGGTGATCTCAACTAGGAAAGTTTGCAAGGTGGCGGATCTAGCCTAGGAGAAAGAAAATGGTAGAGAGATAAGTTTACGGAGGTGACCATACCATTTCTGTGTACTCATACACAGTTTGTGGATGAGTGAAGTGAGTATGTACATGTGTTATAGAAAGATGAATCACATATAGGGTATACATGGTTTGTAGGAGAGAAAACCATGTATGTCTGTGGGTTTCTAGTTGGTGAATCACGTATCCGATTTTCTGGGAAGGTACAAATCCATACAAGCTGACAGGTAAGTTAGCAGGGTGTAAAACTATTCTATAGAAGATTCTTGGGTACAAGATATTTTTAGATATTCTTGAGGTTTGGTTTCTTGTTTGTATATTGGAGGACAAATTTGACCTCATATTTGGGGATTTTGAGAGGACTAGTTCTATCCTCAGTCTTGGTGACTTTGAGATGACCAGTTTTGGTCCTCAGATTTGGAGAATTGGATAAAGTTACAAAATAGAAATATGGTGCCTTTTTTTTTATTGATGATTCATCTTTGATATTGTTGTTTCCGTTTCATATGTCTTTAATCAATAATTTTAGTGTAAATTTGTTCAATGATAGTTAGATCACTAGGATGCAATTTTCATATCTAAAATTAGTCACATAGAGTTGCATGTGAAAATTGACATGGTATGAGAGCTTGGAATTTGAAGAGATGGGGATCATCTTGAGACACTTTCATGGCTACAACAATGGGAGAGTGTTGTACTTGGTCTTGTTCTTGTTCCAGTAAGGTCAATATGGTGAATACATTGAATCTTGATGATAGGTTAGAAGGGGAAACCAACTTCTGGGATTGGAAGGAAAGGGTTCTCCTTTTGTTGGAAGAGAATGACCTCGAGGAATATGTTTCAGATGTGGTTCCTAGCCCAGCTAATCCAATAGATTTTTCATTTCACAAGAAGAGGTAAGTGAATTCCAAGAGAGTATTGCTAGAGTCCGTGAAATTCCTTGCAGGTTATGAGATCCTGCAGTGACCTCATATCATTGTCCAGCTGGCAATGTGAAATTCCTTGGTTGTCCTCCTGACAATCTCTGATATCTCGCAGTGATATCAACTCATTTCCCTCCTGGCAAACTGGAATTTCTTCTCTGCCCTCCTGGAAGTTCTTGAGATCCTCAGCCGATCCCAATTCATTTTCTTCATCATTGAGACCTCTCCCAGTCTCAGGTTCGCACACCTGAACCATTTCCTCTTCTGGTCCATTGAGGTTTTCAACATACCTCAACCATCCTCTCAACAGCCTACGCTGTCTTCTAACCATTAGCTCCTTGATTGGCCATTTTTCTTCCGGCTTCTTCATGGGCCATTCATATACCCATCTCGGCTTCTTATCCTTTCGCATATGCAATTCAAGCTTTTCCATGTCTACCTTTATTTTAGTGAGCTCTTTATCTATTTCTGCAAGCTCTTCTACTTTTCTCTTCTTCCCAGCATGCCTATGGTCTTCAGTAACCATGGTGTTGTCTCTGTCTACTTTCCTAGCAAACCTGTTGCTGTCACTCTGCACCAAGAGTGTTACCATATTCATCCTACATTCTCCCTGACTGCTTTCTTGATTGCTACCTACCTGCAAACAACCACCACAGAGTCTCCAGCGCTCTGTCTTCTTTTACCTTCTCGCTTCACCTGAAATCTACAAGTGAAGTCCCTACTCTGATACCACTCGATGTGTATCAGAGTGCTCTTTATCTCTTGCTCCTCTTGCCTGAAATATAGAGACAAGAATCTTCTCTGATACCACCTGACGCAGTATGCCCACGACCACCACCTCGTCGCACCCCTGCTCACAGGATCGTTCTCATTCATTCATGAGATGAAGCGGCTCTTTCTATTCCTCCGTGGAATCTCTGCTGAAAACCTAATCCACAAGTCCTTCCTTCCCTGTCACGGCCTCTGCACACGCCTGTGACCTTTCCCCAATTTAATTTCGGGTTTCGAGGTTTTGTGATCCCCGATGTCAAGAGTTCATGTTCTCTTGAATCCTCAAAATCTGACTTGTCGATGCGCTCCTTTAATCCTTAGCCCCTCCTGGCTATGCTCTGGTCCATGTGACCGCTTTCCATAAGACCGCAGCCTTATATTCCTTCTCGTCGGGGTTTCAGACTTTCAAGTGCCGAAATGCACTTGTCCTCAGGATCCGTGATCCGTCGAATCCCGATATGCTCCAACTTCCGCTAGTCCCCTGAGCTATAACTTTGGGTCCATATGACCTCCCTCTATATTATCGTAGTCATACCACCTATCAGGACTTCGGGGTTTCAAATGCTGAAAAGCATTTGTCCACGAGACTGTCGATTCCTCAAATCCCGATTCTCCAATATGCTGACAGTTGGCCCCTCGATGGAGCTTCCCTCCTTGTCGGGGTTTTGGACTTCGTGATTCTGAAATGAAAGGACTTCTTATCACCAAGATTCCCGATATCCCGATGACCAAAATGTCGATAGACGACTTCCTGTCGGGACTTTCCCCGATGGCTCCGATTGCTGCCGCGCGTCCTCCTCTGATGGACGGTCCTCATCACCTCTTGCGATTTTGCGACTTCTGATGCTCTGGAAGTCTTGCCCTCAGGATTCGTGAAATGCCGAACCCCGAGGCACCAGTTTGAATTTTCTATCGGGACTTTCCCTGATAGTCTGGATCTCCACCACGTATCCCGACTGATAGACGGCCCTGATCCAATCTCGCGATTTCAGAGCTTCTGATACCCCGATGACAGAAATCCTCTGTCAACTCAAAACCCTAGTAGCTGATATACCAATGGATCGCTCGATCTCCACCACGTGTCCCCACAAACGGACGGCTCAGATCGCTCCCAGGACTTTTCCTATAGAAATTCCCGATTTCTTGTCCTTGTGACTCCCGATTTCATGAACGTCGATATCCTGATGGCCACGCCTCTCGTCGAGATTTTCCCCCTCAGCTATTTCCGATGGTTTAAACACCGTGCACCTTTCGGTCGATCCAACGGCTGACGGGATTCTGTGTGAAAATCCGACGGTCCACAATCTCCTCTTCTGTGCGCTTCTCCTGAATCTCTCTGGACGTAGAAACCAACGGTCTAGATCTCTTTCTCCCATCGATCTGACGGCTGCTCTGCTCCCTCCTAAGCTTGCACACTTCTTCCCAGACTTGGAAGAATTTCAAGTTTCCAAAGGCCTCGACCTTTGTACTCTTTTTCCTCTGCAAGCTCCACGACTTCAAGTCCTCGCCTGCATTCTCAATAATGTTGTTCCTCCTGAGCTTATCCCTTCCTTCGAACCCTCGAAGAATTCTTCAACTCCTGCCCTCTGCAGGGTATTCACATGCACACGCAGGTGCTATCCGACCTCAGCTCCTCAACACTCAGACCCCTAAGGGATTTTGTCTTTCTTCTCCCTCAGATGGAGAATAATTGGATGCCCTCCTGGCTATCCTTCTGCTCAAGCAACCTCTTGTTGAGTCTGCAAGGTGTTCAGCAACCCTGTGAAGATCCCTCAGTGGATTCTTCCTCTGAATTCCAGAACTCAAAGAGTTCTCTTTTCTTCTGTCTGCACACTTACTCAATGCCCTCTTAGCAGAGTATCTTCTTCCACAGAACGTTCAGCAGTTCTATCTTCTGTGTCCTCCTTTCACCTGCTCAATGCCCACCTGGCAGAGCTCTCAGAATCCTCAGTGATTATGGTTCTCTTTCTGAACTCACAACAGAGTTCCTTTCAATGCACCCCTGTGCACATGCTCAATGCCCACTTGGTAGAGCTCCTCAAAATCCTTAGTGATTCTGGTCCTCCTTAAGAACTCACAGTAGAGTTCTTCTCAATGCACCCCTATGCATATGCTCAATGCCCACTTGGCAGAGCTTCACAAAAATCCTCAGAGCTTCTGTCTGCAATTGTGTATCCCCTACACAGCCTTGCCTCCAAGGTGTTCAGCAACCTTGAGGTCTTTCTCTGAGTTGTTGATTCCAGTTCTTGTGCCACGGCACGTCTTTGTCTGAACCCGCAGAATTCAGAAGTGCTTCAGTGCATCGGTGTTCAGAGACTGCAGTACTCTGTCACGCCCTCATGGCATGAAACCTCAAATACCTTCACCTGAAATCAAACACACCCCTACAAATGCACGATAACAACATACATGTACAGCATACACAAAAGAACACTCACAGACACCTATTTAACACAGAAATACATGCAGGAAATACTTCTCTTTGTATTTAATATGGAAAATGCCTGTATTTACAAGGTGTTCCTGAGCATGGCCTGTAACAAGGTCTCGGCTCCTTCTCTTCTACTCTCTACTCACAGATTCTCTTCTACTCGCAGATTCTCTTCTACTACAACTCAAATTACTACAAAATGAGATCTGAAATCTTTTTTACCTGAGGGGGCTCTTAGAGCTCTTCCCTCCAACCTACCTACCCTATTCAATTACATTGAATGGGTTGTCTAGTCTAGCATCTGGATCTAGATCTTAGCCATACAAACATTAAAACCAATCTTATCTATAGCCTGCATAAAGGCACGGCTTCACAGCTCAATAGTTTAAACATTTAATTACATTGAATTCAGATTTTAAATGAAGTTGTGCCTCTTTTCAACACGTGATTTGAATTCGCTAACGTGGTTGGCTGGCTGGCTGGCTGACGTGGAGAGATGCTACTGCATCATTTTCAGCCGTGTTTATACCCCATGAAGAATTTACACCCTAGAAGAATGTACACTTCTCCACGTGGGGGAGTGCAGAAAGGGGTTACCCCCTCTTTGGGGTCCTAGGGGTCCATCCCCCCGACTAGGGGGTCTGGGGGAAAGCGGGCCCCCGAAGGAAAAATTGCCTTGTAAATGTATATTGTAATTTCATTGTAAATCTGGACCATTCATTATAAGGTCACATATATGATCGTAGAATTTATGTTAGGGATTTTTTCCCTAGAAGGAAACCCTCTTTTATGGGGGAAATGTATTGCGGCTATGAATCATTGTGAATATTGTATTCTGAGAGAGGAGACTGTGAGAGAAAGAAGAGGAAGTTACAACATGTGTGTTGTATCTTGTATCCCTTCATTTGTTAGATAACAATAAAGGAA
This sequence comes from Picea mariana, assembly GCA_032191745.1. Classification (NCBI taxonomy): domain Eukaryota; kingdom Viridiplantae; phylum Streptophyta; class Pinopsida; order Pinales; family Pinaceae; genus Picea; species Picea mariana. The sequence continues at coordinate 92,808 of JASDQU010436581.1, forward strand.
GTACCTGATAATTTCTCTGGTGGACGTATCCCACACTGGGTGAACCACATATATATGTGTCTCTATTGTATTGTGTATATTCTGTGTTTTATTTCTGAATTTGTTTTATTTTATTTCTCCGCGATCCTTTTTTTCTAACAACTGGTATCAAATGGAAAGGTAACTCACAAGAAAAGAGGGTTCCTAGTTCGAGTGGGAGCAATGGAAAAAGATGGAAAGTTTAGGGTCAAGAAATTTAATGGCCAAAACTACTAGTTATGGAAGATGTAGATGGAAGATTATTTATATCAGAAGGATATGTTCTTACCATTGGGTGGAATAACAAAGAAGTCGACGACCATGAAGGATGAAGAATGGGAGGTTCTTGAAATAAAGGCACTAGGAACAATACGGCTGAGCCTGGCAACGTCGATGACTTTCAATATTTTGAAAGAAAAGAAAACGAAGGAGCTGATGGACGCATTGGGTAAACTGTATGAAAAAACCTCAGCGTCCAATAAGGTATTTCTAATGAAGATATTATTTAATATGAATATGTCAGAAGGTGGATATGTTTTAGATCATTTAAATGAATTTAATATGGTTACTAATCAACTAAGTTCTGTAAAAATGGACTTTGATGATGAGGTCAGGGCACTTCTAATCTTGTTCTCATTGCTAGAAAGTGGAACGGCTTGTTCATAGTTGTAAGTAACTATGTATATGGTTCAAACAATTTAAAATTTGATGATTTTGTTGGTGTT
>JASDQU010436581.1:101632-130712 GCA_032191745.1 Picea mariana
GAGGAAAAATCCAAGAAGTTTACCTTTATTGGATATGGTGTTAATGATTTTGGTTATCGCTTATGGGATTATGAAAATAAAAAAATCATTATGAGTAGAGATGTCATATTCAATGAGAAGGTCATGTACAAATATCAGTTGCAGGGAAGGAAACATGAAAAAGAAAAACTAGAATACATAGTTCTTGATGAGATCACTGAAAAAGAAATTCCAAAGGTACCAGAAAATCAAAATGTACAGCAATAGGATCAATAGGTACCTCAAACTACTACAAGTGTTCTTAGAATATCTACCAGGTTAAATAGACCCCCTGAACAATACTATCCTTCATTGTATTATTTATTGTTGATTGATTCTAGTGAACCAGAATGTTATGAAGAGGCAATACAGGAAGACACCAAAAAGAAGTGGGAGCAAGGAATGAAAGAGGAAATAGATTCCTTGGTAAATAACCAAACTTGGCACTTGGTTTAGTTGCCTGCAGGAAAAAGAGCATTGCAGAATAAATGGGTTTACAAGTTGAATGAAGAAGATGGAGGAAAAAAGAGGTACAAGGCTAGACTTGTTGTAAAGGGGTTTGCACAAAAGAAAGTTATAGATTTTGATGAAATATTTTCTCCTATTGTTAAAATGACTTCAATTAGGAATATTTTAAGCCTTGTAGCAGTAGAATATTTTTATCTTGAACAGTTAGATGTAAAAACAACTTTTCTCCATGGGGATTTGGAGGAAGAGATTTATATGCAACAACCATAGGGGTATGAGGTCAAAGGGAAGGATAACTTGGTATGTAGGTTGAAGAAGAGCTTGTATTTTCTAAAGCAAGCTCCAAGGCAATGGTATTTGAAGTTTGACAGGTTTATGACAAAACAAGGTTATAGTAGATGTGATTCTAATCACTGTGTTTATTTTAAAAGACTTGAAAATGGAAGCTATATTATCTTTCTATTGTATGTAGATGACATGTTTGTTGCAGGGTCTAATATGAAGGATATAAATGTGCTCAAGAATAAATTACCTAATTCATTGAAATGAAGGATTTGGGTGATATAAATAAAATCCTTTGTATGAGAATACCAAGAGATAGGAAAAATCGAAAATTGACATTGTCTGAGGGTGAGTACATAGAGAAGGTGTTGGAGAGGTTTAGAATGTAGAAGGAAAAACCAGTTAGTACACCTTTGGCCAACTATTTCAAATTAACTAAGGAAATGTGTCCCAAGACACAGGAGGAGATAGAATACATGTACATGGTCCCTTATTCATCAGCAGTTGGCAGCTTGATGTATGCGATGGTTTGCACAAGACCAGATATTGCACATGCAGTGGGAGTTGTGAGAAGGTATATGAAAAATCCAGGTAAGAACAATGGGAGGCAATAAAGTGGATTCTTAGGTATTTGAGAGGTATTGCTACTCATGCATTATGTTTTGAAGGTTTAGAAACTATTCTACAAGGATACGTTGATTTAGATATGGCAGGTGATAAAGATAGCAGGAGGAGCACCATAGGGTATGTTTTTACTGTAGGTGGAACAACATTAAGTTGGATTTCAAAACTGCAAAAGGTTCTGTCACTTTCAACAACAGAGGAAGAGTATGTTGTTGCTATAGAGGCTAGTAAAGATATGATTTGGTTACGGAGTTTTATGGAGGAATTGGGAAAGAAGCAGAAGAATAACAGGTTGTATTGTGATAGTGAGAGTGCCATTTATCTTGCGAAGAACTCATCCTTCCATTCAAAGACTAATAATATATAGCTCAGGTACCATTTCATATGACCAGTCTTGTAAGATGGACATTTGAAGTTGGAAAATATACACACTAGCCAAAATTCTGCACACATGTTAACAAAGGGAGCAACCAGAGAGAAACAAAGTTCTTGCTCAGTTTCAGTTCATCTTCGAACATGAAGATGAAGATCAGAAATTTTCCAGGTCAAAGAAGATTCATTGTCCAAGTGATACAACAATGATGGATTTGTTGAGACCAGTGTCCAAGTGGGAGATTGTTGGTTGTGGAGACTGATTATCTTCCTGATTCAGAGGTCTTTATTTTTAGCTGTGTTTATACCCCATGAAGACTTTACACCTCGAAAGAATGTAAACTTCTCCATGTGGTGGAGTGCAGAGGGGGGTTACCCCCTCTGCGGGGTTCTGGGGCAAGCATTCCTCAATGGGGGTTTGGGGGAGAAGCCCCTAAAGGAAAAATTGCCTTGTAAATGTATATTGTAATTTCATTGTAAATCTGAACCGTTCATTATAAGGTCGCAGATCTGATGGTTATGTTAGGTTTTTTTTTCCCTAGAAGGAAACCATCTTTTATGAGGGAAATGTATTGCAGCTATGAATCATTGAGAATATTGTATTCCGAGAGAGGATACTGTGAGAGAAAGAAGAGGAAGTTGCAATGGGTGTGATGTAGGTTGTATCTCTTCATTTGTCGGATAATAATAAAGGAAGGACCTGGCAATTTCTATGGTGGACGTAGCCCACACTGGGTGAACCATGTATATATGTGTCTCTATTGTATTGTGTATGTTCTGTGTTTTATTTCCGCATTTGTTTTATTTTATTGCTACGTGATCTTGTTTTTCTAACAATATTCCTAGGTGTTGAAGGGGCCTCTTAGGCCATAATAGTCATCACATACATGTATTGTTAGACATTATACATGAATTGGATAAATTCAAATAAATACATATATATGTATGTAATAAAGGATAAAGAGAACATAATGAATGATTAGTTGGAGTGGGTGAAACCACTCTAACCATTTACCTATTGTATAAATAACCCTAAACGAGGAATAAGAAAGCGGTAGGATATCCTTCCCCACATTTATCTCCTCCTTTCTTGGGACGTGTGTGTTCTTGATTTGCATTCAAGTACAATATCTCTTGAATGCTTGTTTCAATTGCTTGGACTACAACATTTTGGTTATGTTTCTATGTGTATTGAATTCGGGGTTGCCTGAGATGCTCATGGAAATAAAGAAGTTTGCGTTGAAGATGATCTTGGAGTGACCTTGTTCCTAGTGGGTGAGAGTCACATGGAAGAATCTTGCATATAATAACGAGAAAATATAAAGCCAAAGATAAGTATATATTTAGAGAATAGAAGAATAAGAAATTAGCTGCTATAAATATTCACTCCTAAAGATACCTAAGAAACATTATTGAATAACATTGGTGATTATTTTTAAAGTTTGTTATGGAAAATTTTGTTGGTGTTTCATATAATATGATTTTGAAAGAAGACTCAGTTACGAATGAATTTATAAAGAAGTTCGTGGGCATCGATTCATTGCTGGAAGTTCCAAAGAAAAAATATCTATGGAGTGATGATGTCAAGTCGTTAGCATGTTCAACTAAAGTTTCTACATTCTTTGCATTGTTTCTTTTATAATTATGAAATATGTATCTGATCGTCTATCAAACAAGATTTGTTATATGTGGCTTGAGATAAACTGTTTGAATCTCTACCTTATCTACCCATGATATTGTTGGTAGTGTGTGGATTGATCTAGATGTATTAATTAAAATTCACAAGCATTCTTTCTGTTGTTGAGATAAAAAACTCCTTGTCTGTGTGCTATATGGGGGTTTTACTGGTATGGGATAATGCAAAACAAATCAACCATGTGAATCTTAAATTGATGGAACCATATCCCTTATTTATGCTCAATCATGGATAATTATTGCATTGATAGCAATAGGTCGAAAGGTTTGATCAAGAATGGATTTTTATTTTGCAAGAATCTAGTCGGGTCACTTCATTGAGCTGTGATAACTGCTTGAGTGTAGAAGGAATCTGAAATTGATATTTAGTATGGGTGACTATGGAAAGTTGGACCTCCATATAACCATTTAACCACTATGTATTTACATTGTCAAGGTCGTCGCATTGTAGTTCTCCTATTGCAACCATATGACAAAGATGACACACTTACTTACAAAGTTGCCTCATATTATTTTTTCTTGTCGTTCATGTAGTTGTTGCTCAAAACTAGGTCCATTATGCTTACATTGCGTTTGACTCTTCCAATACATTAGATGTCATGCTTGAAATCAACACTACATTTAGTATGCTGCAAATGTTTTGGAACTTTTTGTGAGAAAAATTGATATTACCGGAGAAATGAAATTTTGAAGGAATACATGACATAAAATACTATTGGAGGATACCTATAGTCACCTATTGACATCGTTGTTGTGTTGATCACTATAGAAAATAAAAACTCTTGTATCATGATGTAATGGATTTAAAAGCATGAGAAAGTCTTTGGTATTTTGTTCAGATATTGGGATTTACTGGAAATTGACACTCAAAATAAGGAGGTTGATGACATAAATGATGGAAAGAATGTTGAGGTTGGATTGTATTCATTGTATTATGATTTTATGTCAAGTAGTTTGATAATAAGAGTATGTTGAAGGTCACGAGTAGAAAAACACTGACCTATGGGTGGATCAATAACAACCTTTGAAGTTCCTGGTCTATCATATATTGGTGGAGGAATATGTTAACTATTGGTCGAATGGTTGACTTGATCCAACAGAAAACAAATGTTTTAGCATAGATTTTCCACCTGATGCTTGGGCTAGAGAGCTAGCATGAATGAATTATTTTTGGATGATAAGTTGAGGTATATATGAAAATTTTCAATTATTTCGTGCAAATGTCATATCAATTTTTCTGGGTGTCATCCAAATCTCATTACCAAATCATCAATTTTCACCATGGGTTCTTTAGAAAAAGCATATGGGGGTACATGGTGTTGCCAAAGATCAAGAACTTGATATAAAATGCATAGAAGGAGTAAATGGAGTTATAAGAATGTTACATTAAGGAATCGATTAATTTGAGTTGAATAATTATATGTAATGTTGGTCTCTATGAATCATTAGTATTGAACATGTATATGAAGGATAATTTGAGTCTGTGTCCAATCAGTCACATTTGTCATCGAATAAAGGAGGGGGTCACATTTGTCATTGAAGAAAGGAGGGGGTTAAATAGGCATCTTTCAAAGGAAGGTGATCCCTACATCATTGTAATGTAAGTCAGTTGTTAGGTGACAAGATTGGTTTCTCACCAATGTCAGTCGATATCCAGTTGACAACATTGTATTGAGTTGTAAAAGTCTGGTACTAGAAAAAGTGTCTGTATTTTTTTTCCATTGAGTTGTAGTCCATGTAATACCAAATGCAAACTCTATATATTATCAAAGACCAGAAAAGCATGAATAAGCACATTCAAGTTTTTAGAGCAACAAAGAAAAGCAATAAAAGACTGAGCATTGATGATGAGCATTGAAAACATTTAAGAAAGAGACAGTTGATGATGAGACACACACATGAGAGCTGAAAAGACAAGATGATGGCACAAGAATGATTGAAATGATTGAGACCCCTAGTATAAAAGTTAAAAAATAGTTCTTGATTTGTGACCTCGAAAGAGAGAAAGAAGAGAACTGGTATATTGACAGAACATAGAGTAAGACATTCATATGGGCAGATGAACCATCATGGAGTGTTGTTTAGGTGTGATGTCATTCCAGGATGATCCAGTCACTAGTCTCAAGGAACTAGATATAAAGGTCTAATAATAGGATCACGGTGACCATTGTTGGGTGGGATAAAAGCATTGTGAGACTCACTGACTGCACATGTCACTACCACATTGAATACAAAGGCCAAAGAGTAACACATCATTAGTTATTTTCACACTTTCTCAAGATGACCAAGGATTTGAGTGTGGGGGATATGTTGAGGGGGCCTCTTAGGCCCTAATAGTCATCACATACATGTATTATTTGACATTAGACATAGAGTGGATAAATTCAAGTAAATATATGTGAATGTATTTAATAAAGGATAAAAAGAACCTAACAAATGATTAGTTGGAGCAGGTGCAACTACTCCAACCATTTACCTCTTGTCTAAATAACCCTAAAGGAGGAATAAGAAAGTAGTTGGATATCCTTACCCACATTTCTCTTCTTATTTCTTGGGATTTTTTTGTTCTTGATGTGCATTCCAATGTAGTCTCTCCTGAATGGTTGCCTCAATTTACTGGACTACAACACCAGCTTCTGGGAACCATTTGTGTAGGGGATCTGTGCATGAGACAAGTTCCCAGAATTTGACAGACTATGGAAAAATTGTATCTAGGAGGAGACTCGGTAATTAGTATCGAGAGATTATATGGATGGTGTGGTAAAGAGTAGCAATGATGATAACTAGGCCCTTGCATCTCGCACTTGGAAGGAAGGAAGGGGTTCTCCAGATAGAAGAGGTCTGTTAGGGAGAATGAATTCTCCTAGGAGGGAAGCTTATCCAAAGATGAGATGGAAGAAGGATCTTAGTAAGATCATATGTTTTGAGTGTCATGATTTTTGGCAATATGCTTTAGAGTGTCCACACTGGAGAGGAAGAGGAAGAAATAAGCATGGATCATTAATAGAGGTTGATGAAGTTCCAGATAGGTTACATAGGGGGATATTGTTGGTATCTTCCCATTTAGGTACTGTCTCCAGTTGAGAGAGATGGTTGGTGGATAGCAGATCATCTTTCCATATGACAGGTGCAAGAGAGTTGTTTTAATCTCTCACATAGACTATCTAATGCTTATGTGTGGAGATTGGTACGAGAGCCAGGAATTTAGTACAAGGATCAACTATTGTATCGTTTGAATTGGAGTTAGGAGAGATACTAAGGGTGTTGAATGTGTTGTGGGTGCTAGAACTTAGGACGAGTGTCCTCTGAGTCTTGTATATTGAGAGAAAGGGATATCATGTATCATTTCGAGATGGAAAGGTATTACTTGTACCCAAATGTCCTAGATTCAGATAAGAAGTGGTTCTTGGAGTTGAGGGAAACCTATGAGTGTTGTGGCCAATAGGAGCAGAGAGATAGATGAGGAGGAAAAGGTAGCTCCATGAGTGGTGAGTCAAGTGACCCCACAAGCAATATCAACTCAAAGGGAGACAATGCTCAGAGGGAGTTGATGCATCCACCCCTTCCCTCCTAGGGGTTCTACGACCTCCCAGTCAAAGATCTTCAAATATTTGAGCTGGATCAGCTCTTCAAAACCCTGTTAACCCCCAATTTAATTTAACACGGGCCTTTTTTCTCCTTAGGCACAAGTCTTATGGAACCCACAAATCCTTTTCCTCGCTCTCTTGGAAATTATATGATGGTGGGCACTAGCTCCTTCCACTACCCCCCCCCCTCCTCATACGACCTCGGGTTGTGACACAAGGCTTAGCCCAAAAGGATCTTTGGGATTCAGGCTTCGGTCATTTTCAGAACAACTAGCTCCAAAACCTCCGGACTCCAAACCACGAACACAATTGGCACAAGAATCAAAGATTATCACTCCTCTATCATCCAACGACTAAGATATCGTTGGCAATTCGGGCTTTGGTTGACTTCACATGTGCACTCCACAAATCCTTAGAATTCCTTCTCCCGACTCTTTAATATTTCTTCACCTTTCTACACTTGCTTTCTTCGAGAGTGCTTACCACCCGAAACTATAGTTCGAGTGCCACATGATCCTCTTGATCGACGGTTGAGATCCATCCTTCTCTCTGCCTCGGATGACTTATAGTCAACACTCCTCGGCATTCTTTCTCCCGGTATGTCAGTTCTCTGGCGTGGATCTTCACGCTCCACATGTTCCTCTGCTCTTCGATGGCTCATGTTTCCTTCGACCCTCTGGGACTTACGACCTTCAAGAGTTTTGGTTATTCCACTTTTCCTTTCCTTCGAAGGACTCTTCCTTCAAAGTCTGTGGATCACTTTCATGTGTCCTTCCCAACACCAATGGATAGGATGACATCGCTCCTCACAATTTTGGAAGAAAACCATTTTTTCTCCACACAATTTCTCTGAATATCTTCCTCCCAAAACCTCTCCGATATTCTGCCACTTGTCACCATGGGCGATGGATGATCCCAAAAGGATTCCATACTTATGCTATCCCACTCTCCTGTTCACTTGAAAAGGGTTTAAGTCTCGTGCACTTTCCTCTAGATCCAACGTCTATTGGTCCATCGATCCCAAATTCAGCGGCTAGGATATGTCTCCTCATCAACACTCCTCCTTCCATTTGGACTTCGATCCAAGGGTCCAAATCTTCTCCGAAAATAGATATGACAACTCTGGTTGCTCCTCTTTGATGAGCTTAGAATTTCTCCTGAATTGGAAGAATTATAATAGCCCAAGGCTGAGGCTTTGGATCCTCCTACGAGCTTGGCTACTTTGAGTCTCGACTTGCTTTTCCTCCTTGATATTGAACTTGGAATAAGTTCACCTGTGCACAATATTTATGTTGTCTACACAAATTTGAACTTGTAGGGTCCTTTTACCTCTGCTCATTGTGTAGAGTCATGGTGCACACTTTCACTATTTCTCCCGAGCTTAGAAATTTCTCGATTCTCCAAAAGGTATCGACCTTTTTCTCCCTTCAAAGGGATTTTTGTGCCCTCCTGGCACTTAACACTCATCCTCTTGAGCCTTTTGAACTTGAAGCAAGTTATCCTATGCACACCTTGTGTTATTCATTTTGATATTTGTTCCACACTTCGATGAAGTGTTAGCGCACTCTTGCGCTTCTCCCACAGTATAGGACTCAGAATGTCTTTGCCTCCTACGCTCCTTGAATCAGCCTTTCTGTGCACGATGACACTGATTCTCTTGAGCTTTGAACTTGCTCAACTTTTCTAAGAGTCTTGGCCCTTTGTTTATTTGATAGGTTCTTGCGCCCTCCTAGCTCTTCTGTGATCTTTTCCTATAGAGCCTCTACCAACACTTCAAGAGGGTGTTTTCCTTGTGCATAAATTGCACAACTTCACTCCTAAAGTTTTGAATTATGAGAATTCATTTCACGCACTCCTTGCACCTTATCAATGCACTCCTTACATATCCTTTCCTTCATAGTGTTTAACAACTCTAAAGTGTTCAATAGCACTCGGGTTTCCTCTCCTTGACACTTCTCTTCTCTCATAAATTGAAATAGAGTTCTTCTCGTGCACACTTGCACCTTCTCAATGACCACCTGTAAGATATCTCAGAGTATTCAACAACTCTGGTTGTGCTCTCTTCTACACAGACTTTCCCCTCTAATGTGTTCAACAACCTTGAGGCTCCTCTCGAGTTGTGTTTTCTCTAGTGTGCCCTCATCTCACTTTATTCTTTGACTCGAAAGAGTGCATATGTGCACTCCTTGCGTTGTCTTAGAGAGTTCCCAATACCCTGTTGTGCACTCGTTGCATAGCCTAAAGAACCCAGAACAACTTAACAACTCTCAAATAGATAGTGAATTATATCCTAACCATGCATATGGAAACCTATCATACATATATAGCATATGCACACATAAACATACAAATAACATTCATAAACATTCACCACACAGGAATTGATAAATAGGTAAATCTGTTCTTTTTGTATTAATACCTGAATGCAAATTACAATGTGTGAGATCGAACTGAAACTGAGTCTTGTCTCTCTCTCTCCTCTCCTTGTCTTCTATGATTCAATGAATAATTGTTTACAAGATTTTAAAAAAGAGGAGATCCTCAAGCGTTTCCCTCCAAGCTACACTAGTGGTGTCTAATCACCATTTACAATGCCTATCTACTAAGGCAGATTACATTAAATGAGCATCTAGTCCTTATAGAATCTAGATCAACCTACTGTCAGCCATTAAAGGTGACTTCAACTACTTCTTATACAAAGTCATGAGTCGGATCTGCTCAAGCCTTACAATATTTAATCTACTTTAATTACATTTAAATTTTATATTTGAAGGCAAAATGAGAGGGTTGGTGCCTCTCCCCTCCTTGAATGTGCATGGATGTGCTAGATAGATGGTGCGTTGCTGAGGTGGAGTGATTCTCCTACATCATACTCCACTTTTGTGAAATTCATGAGCTCATCTACTCTGTTGTTGAAGTCCCCCTAGATCCCAAACTCTTCTTTGGAGCTGTCCTCCTACTCCTCTTCTTTGTTGTTGTTGTTGCTTCCCTATTGCTCTTGCAACTCCTCCTTTGTTCATCTTCCTCCTGGTGACAACTTATTTTTCTAACTTCAACATCATCTCTCTTATCTCTTGTATCACCTCTTCCAGCATCTCTCCTAGTTGGTTCCTTCTTAGAAGTATTGTGTGTTGCACTTTCTCGTGCTGATAAAATAGAAAATCAATCTGATCTCCCACTCTGTATCTGTCACTTGTGGCTTTGAATTTCCACTCTATTGTAGATTCCAATTCTGCAGGCTCCTCACTGAGCTGTTGCCACTCAGCTATCTCCTTTGGAAGACTAACTCTTTCCAGCTCCTCTTGTACTGGTTCAACTACAGCTTCCTCCAGCAGCTCCTCATGTTGTCATTCTGCTCCCTCTGACAAGTCTATCTCCTAGCAGCCATATTCTAGTTCTCGATTATTCAACCAATCCTCTAGTATCTCCAATTCCTTCTCCCATGCAGTGAGCATATTAATTGTATGATCCTCTTTTTCTATTGGGGAAGAATTTAGTATCTTCTCCTCCTCTTCCTCCTCCTCCTCCTCTATGACAGTCTGTATTGGATGTCCTTATGTTGTTTCCTCTGCAACACATGCTCTAGCCTCAACTTGGCTACTTGGAAGGAATATCTAAATTCCCCAATGATCATAACACACCCTTGATCCTCCTCCATCCACTCTCCTTGATGATATGAAATCTCAACTGAGTTCATGAGACTTTCAGATAGTCTCCTCTCCTCTCCCTTTCCTTCCTAGAAAATTGGGATTTCTTCCTTGTCCTCCTAGTAGTCTATGAGATGAACCGATCTCATTTCATTTCCCACCTAGAAATATGATAATTTTTCTCTGCCCTCCTGGCGGTTTATGAGATCACCAGATGATCTCTTCTCCCTATCACTAAGTTTTTCTCCTACTTCTGGCTCACAGATATGAACCACTTCCACTGTGTCACTGAGGGTTTCAAATTCCCTCATCCACCTCCTCAACACTTGTTTCTTCCTTCTGGCCAACAAATTTTGAACATACTACCTTGCTCTTTGCTTCAGAGGCCATTCATACCTCCAGCGTACCTATGCCTCTTGTTGCATCTTTAGTGCTAGCCTATCAAGCTCTGCTATGATTTCCTCATGCTCTTTGTCTATATTTTCCTTTTTTTTATGCTAGTGACCCTTTCCTTGACCATGCCTATGGTATTTAGTATCCATATTCTTTATCTGTCTACATCCCTCCTAGTTGTTTGTTGTCTACTCTTCCACTGAGAGTGTCTCCAGCTTATCCTATAACCCACTTGGTTGTTTTCTTGACTACTGCACACTTGCACGCAATCATACATAGAGCATCAACACTATGTCTCCCTTCACCTATTGTCTACATAAACCTCTAATACCATTTGATGTTATCATATTATCTCTTTTCACCTTCTCACCTTTGCATTCTTTCTGCAAGAAAATTTCCGCTCTAATACCACTTGATTTAGCCCCCCCTTCCCTCCTAGAGGTTCTGTGACCTCCTAGTCAAGGATCTTCAAATATCTGAGTTGGATCATCTCTTTGGGACCATGATAACCCCCAATTTAATTTAACACAAGCCCTTTTTCTCCTTAGGCACAAGTCTTATGGAACCCGCAGACCCTTTCCCTAGCACTCTTAGCAAGTCTATACAAGTGGGCACTATCTCCTTCTGCTAGGCCCCCCCCTCATGTGACCTCAGGTTGTGACCCAGGGCTTATCCCAAAAGGCACTTTGGGCTCCAAACTTCGGCCTTTTTCACAACAGCTAGCACCAAAACCTCCAAACTCTGAACCATGAACACAACTGGTGCAAGAATCGAGGGTTCTTAATCCTCAGGCATCCGACGACTAATATCTCATCGAAAATTTGAGCTTCGGCCGAATTCACATGCGCACTCCACAAATCCTCAAAATTCCTTCTCCTATATCTTTGGGAGTTCTTCACCTTTATGCATCAGCTTTCTTCCATAGTTCTTACCACCCAAAACTATAGTTCGAGCGGCACGTGCTCCTCTTGATCGACGGTTGAGATATCTCCTTCTCTCCACCTCAAATGACTTATATTCAACGCTCCTCCACATTCTTTCTCCCATTATGTCAATTACCTGGCATGGATCTACACGCTCCACGTGTCCCTTTTCTCTTCGAAGGCTTATGTTTCCTTTAACCCTCTAGGACTTACGACCTTTAGGAGTTTTGGTTATTCCACTTTGCCTTTCCTCCGAAGGAATATTCTTTTGAAGTCCATGGATCACTGTCATGTGTCCTTCCCAGCACCAACGTCTAGGATGACTTCGCTCCTCATGACTTCGGTAGAAAACAATGTTTTTTCCATGCAATTTCTCTGAATCTCTTCCTCCGAAAACCTCTCTGATATTCTGCCACCTGTCACCTTGGGCGATGGACAATCCAGAATAGCTTTGGCACTTCAAGACTTCTTCTATCCCACTCTCCTGTACACTTTAAAATGGTTTAAGCCTCATGCACCTACCTCTAGATCCAATGACTATTGGTCCTTCATGCCCAAATCTAACGGATAGGATCTGTATCCTCCTCAACACTCCTCCTTATGTCTGGACTTCAATCCAACGGTCAAAATCTTCTACGATAGTAGATCTAATGGTTGTGGTTGATCCTCTCTATTGAGCTTAGAATTTCTCTCGAATTAGAAGAATTATAATGTTGCAAGGTTGAGGCCTTGGATCCTCCTACAAGATTTTCTACTTTGAGTCTCGACTTGCTTTTCCTCCTTGAGATTGAACCTAGAATAAGTTCACCTGTGAAGACTCTTTGCATTGTCTACACAAATTTGAACCTATAGGTTCCTTTTACCTCTGCTCATTGTGCAAAGTCACGGTGCACACTTGCACTACTTATTCCAAGATTAGAAATCACTCGATCCTCCAAAAGGTCTCAACCTTTTGCTCCCTTCAAAGGGATTTTTGCGCCCTCCTGGAACTTAACACTTGTCCTCTTGAGCCTTTCGAAGTTGAAGCAAGTTATCCTACACACACCTTGTGCTATTACTTCTGAGATTTGTTCCACATTTCGATGAAGTGTGAGCGCACACTTTCACTTCTCCCATAGTCTAGGAATCAGACTGTCTCTACCTCCTTCACTCCTTGCATCAACCTTTCTGTGCAGGATGACACTGATTCTCTTGAGCTTTGAAATTGCTCAACTTTTCTAAGGGTCTCATCCATTTTTTTCTTTGACAGGTTCTCGCACCCTCTTGGCTCTTCCATGCTCTTTTCCTACAGAGTGTCTACCAACACTTCAGTAGGGTGTTGGCCTTGTTCATTCCTTCCACAACTTCACTCCTAAAGTTTTGAATTATGAGAATTTGTTTCACACACTCCTTGCACCTTCTCAATGCACTCCTTATAGAGCCTTTCCTTTAGAGTGTTCAACAACTATGAAGTAGTTTCTCCTTCCATGGATTTCCAGAGTGTTCAGTAGCTCTAGGATGTTCTCTCCTTGATAGTTCTCTTCTCTTATAACGTGAAAAAGATTTCTTCTCATGCACACTTCCACCTGCTCGATGCCCACCTGGTAGAGATCTTAGAGTATTCAACTCCTCTGGTTGTGCTCTCTCCTGCACAGAATTTCCCCTACAAGGTGTTCAACAACCTTGAGGCTCCTCTCGAGTCATGTTTTCTCTAGTGTGCCCTCCTGGAAATTTCTTCTCTGACTCGAAAGAGTGCAGATGTGCATTCCTTGCACTAGATTACAGAGTTCCCAATACCCTATTGTGCACTCCTTGCACAACCTAAAGAACCCAGAACAACTCAAAAACTCTCAAACAGATAGTGAATTCTATATTAACCCTGCAGATGGAAACCTATCATACATATACAACATATTCACACATAAACACACATATAACATTCATAAACATTCACCACACATGAATTCATAAATAGGTAAATCTATTCTTTTTGTATTAATACGAGAATGAAAATTACAATGTGTGAGCTCAGACTGCAACTGAATCTTGTCTCTCTCTCTCCTCTCCTTCTCTTCTACGAATCAATGAATAATTGTTTACAATATTTTACAAAAGAGGGGCTCCTCGAGCCTTTCCCTCCAAGATACACTAGTGGTGTCTAATCACCATTTACAACGCCTATCCACTGAGGCAGATTACATTGAATGAACATCTAGTCTGAATCGGCTCTAGATCAGCCTACTGTCAACCATTAAAGGTGAATTCAACTACTGCTTGTACAAAGGCATGAATCATCTCTTCTCAAGCCTTACAACATTTAATATTATTTAATTACATTAAAATTTTAGATTTGAGGGAAAAATGAGAGGGTTGGCGCCTCTCCCCTCCTTGAATGCACATGGGTGTGCTAGATAGTTGGCCCGCTGTAGAGGTGGAGTGATGCTCCTACATCATGATTCATCCCTAAGGATATAGGAGGGAGGATAAGCCTCCCAGGATTGTGCATAGGGTAGTGGAAAGGGAGACAAGGGCCCCAGTGGATGTGCAGACTCATAGGGAGTCAAGTTTTAGGAGGAGCATGTGATCTCAAAGTTTTTGATATCTCAAGAAGATTCAGTTGGCTAAGAGAGAGAGATGGTCATCCAAAGGGAGTTCTCCCTCAGGTTACATTTGGAGAGAGACATATTATAGGACTGACATGAAGGTGTCATGGGTGGAGGAGGCCAGACAAGAGATTTAGAGAGAGGAAGCTTCTAGGGCATGTGAGACCTCTATGGAGGATACACTTGCTTTAGCAGGTTTTTCTACATTAACAGAGGAGGCAACCAATCAAGAGGTATGGGGAGAATGAATTCCTTCATTCATAGAGGGAGAGGAAAATGAGGTGTATTACACAAAAGGATTCACTTTAGTGACTGAGGATGTGACCAATAAGAAAAAAAAATCCCGAGGGACTGAGGATGTGGCCATTCAAACATAGTGGACAACAAGATGTGTTTCAGTGATTGAGGATGCGACCTGCCATACATATTTTTTCTCAGGGACCGAGGATGTATCCAATAAGATAGACTAGACAACAAGTTGTGCTCCAATGACCATGTATGTATCCAGTTAGACAGATTTAATAGTAATATTATCCATTCATGATGTTTGGAGCGCAACTATGATAACAAATCTCATGTTGATAGAGTTTGATGATCCATTTGACATAGTGACAGAGGGAGTAGCCATTTTAGACTATTGGACTAAATATGAGGTGGCATATGCAGATCCATATCTACTATGTGCGAAAATGGTGCATCCATATGTTGGAGGATGGGATACCCCCTTCGCTAAGAGGGAGTGTTTATTTTTGTAGCTTCAGGAGGTATTCCCACTAGAGGCCAAGGTTCCAAGCATGTGGGAATTTTCTTGGAACCTATTTGACTTTTTTTTAGTGAAATTGGCCTAGAAATGAGACTAGGGCCTCATGGGAAAGTTGATGGGATTTGTGGGTTTTGTGGGGGTGCCACGCCCACAAATAGGATTAAAATATTCTGATTAATTGTTTAGTTTAGAAAGGGCTCATAAAATCACTCATTGGACTCCTATATAAAGGAGAGATGTCATTGTGACATTAGATCATCATCGTGGAAGAATGGAGTTGACATAAGTGAGTTTTCACTTGTGTCAAGCAAGATTGTTGATCTTAGCTAGGAAAGTCTATAAGGTGGTGAATCTTTTCTAAGAGAAAGAAGGTGGTAGAGAGTGAAGTGTATGGAGGTGACCGTACCATTTTTGTGTACTCATACACGATTTTAGATGGGTGAAGTAGATATATATGCGGTTTTCAGAAGAATGAATCATGTATAGGGTATACACAGTTTGTAGGAGAGAAAACCATGTAAGTCCAAAGGTTTCCATTTGGTGAATCACGTATTTGGTTTTCTGGGCAGGTGCATATCCGTACAAGCTGACATGTGACGTCAGCATGTTGTACAAGTGATCTACATCATATTCTTGGGTAGAGGATATTTCCAGATATTGTTGAGGTTTGGTTTTCTTGTTTGTTTATTGGGGGACACAATTTTCCTTAGATTTGGTGATTTTGAGAGGACTAGTTTTATCCTTAGTTTTGGTGAATTTGGGAGGACTAGTTTTGGTCCTCATATTTGGGGAATTGAATAAAATGTTATAGAACAAAAATATTGTCTCTTGTGTATTGATGATTCATATATGATCTTGTTATTTCCACTGCATATGTTTTCAATCAATAATTTCAATGTAAATTTGTTCAATGATAGATCACTAGGAAGCAATTTTGAGATTTGAAAATAGTCACATAGAGTTGCATGTGAAAATTGACATCCTTTGCCAGTGTGATTTGACTATTGTTCTCCTTCTTTATCTATGTCAGTCAACGTGTCTGATTGATTCAACTCGCTTCGATGGGTCAACTCGATTGGGTGCGCTGACTACTCTTGGTCTGTACATTTTTCATGTTTTAATTGTTCATCTTCTTTTGAGTCGATTAGGTATGAATCAACATGTTCATTTGTGTTATCTACCCTTGCCTTGTCAAACTGATCCGAAATTATTTCTTCAGAAGATAAATCAATATACACCTTCCTTTTTCTCTTATATTGGGAAAGGGGATTCTCAACTGGTCCTCTATCTGCTACAATTGGAGTTGGCTCAAATGGTGGGGATTCTTTTGTTAGATCAATTACACTCTGATATGTTCTTTGCCTCTTTGGGATATGTTTTGTGGAAGGAGAAGCTTCATACAATTTTGGTCGACTACCTCCAACCAGGTTGGTTCGATGAATAATTACCTCTTTTTCATCCTATAACCTTTTCTTCTTTTGTCTCCTTGTTTTAACATGTTTTTCAATGGCTAACTTGGATTTCACGACTTTGGTTTGATTTTATTTAAGTTAATTCATGGCCTCTTTGTATGTTTGGCTGACACTTGACTAGATGATTTTACATGTTGTGGTTGCCTCCCAATTATATTCTTTGTCTTATCACTTGACCTGTTGGAGTACTTTCTTGGTAATTATGTCAAGGTTTTCTTTCATAGTTGGGTCATAAAAATTGAGAGGCTCATCCGATTTGAAAAATTCCTACTATTCTATGCCAATGTCCACCTATTTTTCATTCAACTTGATTGGTTTTTTTATCCTTTTTTGATACCATATGTTCTTTTATCTTCCTCTTTGTTGGTGTCTCCTTCATTGTGGACCCTTCTTGACTATCAAGGATGTATACAAAAGGTATGGTATAGAGTTTTTCCTCCTTTTATTCTTATTTTTCTAAATATTTGAGGGATGTCATGAGAGCCAGATATGATTCCAGGACTTTCAAGGGGACATGAATTTGAGTATTAGACTACCTTTCCAATTCCTCAAAAAATTGCAGTTGCGTTGGCTAGTAAGCTAGGTATTTAAGTGTAAGGGTTGACTCAACTCTGCACCATACTTTAGTGGTATAAATGAAAATATGAATGTGGTAGGGTGGCGATAGTGCTCGTCACACTATGTGTTCAACCCTCCATCCATGAGATGCATTATTTAAATTTAGCATAAACGTTTTAAACATATCATCATCCAAGAGGGACTTCGACGAATCTGTTGCACCAAGTGAATGTTTTTTGTAATTTTTCATAGTCGGTATTATTTCATTGTAAACATTGCTTAACTGACTAGACTAAATTCATTGAGTGCGATCCAGATAAGGAGGGATGGAAATATGTTTTCTCTTCCATGATCCTAGCATTATTTATAGTTTATTTTGATGATGTTTCATATGTGCACCAACTAGTTAAATATTACCCCATTTTCCAAAATCTGACCAATCGGCTCTAGAATTGTAATTTTGATGTCTAATGCCTGACCTATGGTAGTGAAACATAATGACACAATTATGAAATTCCACTTCACATACAACTCTGTAAATTTATTGATGAGTAAACCCTTATATTTTTTTGTTGAGATCCCCCTTGTGAGGTAATGCATCCAATTGGTTGATTTCGGGTTTTTTGGGACTAACGCTTGTCTATGCAGTAGGATTGTAATTCTATGGATTAATCCCCCTATGATGTTGAGTCATTGTTCAATCCATATATGATTTTCATGGTATTAACTGATGATAAACTTGGATTCCACTTCTTTCGAACTAGCAAGATCTTTTATATGTGGGGAAACCAAATAGTGTTGATTGCTAATTTTCTCAAGAAATTTGGTTTCCTCCTTCCATGCACCGACCTCCATGCCCCAAGATGTTAATTGTTTCCAATTATTATCCCATATAATTTCCTCCATACGGTGTTTTCTAATGTTGTGCATTTATATTTCTAGTTAGTCGTGATAGATCTGCCAAATGTTTTCTTGGTTCTTGGTTCCCAACCACATTTTTCCCACAATTTTCATGGCAACTCTGCCAAATGTTTTCTTGGTTCTTGATTCATGGTTATTGGTTCCCATCTCTAAGTATAGTGATTTATTCCTAGCCACATTTTTAGAGATGAAAGGGGCAGTAGGATATCTTAGAGAAATGAAGATACCCCTCAGACTAGAGGCAAGACCAGTTAGACAGAGACCATATAGATTAAATCCCATCTATAAGCAGAAAGTTAAGGCAAAAATTGACATAATTCTAGAATCAGAAATCATAGAACCCTTGGAAGAATCAAAATGGATTAGTCCAATGGTGGTCCAGGAAAATAAGATTGGAGGGATTAGGATATGTGTGGATCTGAGGAAATTAAATGATGCATGATTTCACCTGACTGCTAAAGGGAAGAGATAGGTCACCTCAAGTTATGAATGGTTGGTTTTTTTATTTATGGATCAGTTAGAGGGTTGGTTTACCAAGACATGAGCATGGTTTTGTTGGCCAAATGACATGGATGAGGGTCCTCCTTGGCTGGTGGCACACTATGGACACACAAGTGAGACAGTAAAGGTAAGAAACAAAGAAAAACAACAAACCCTTCAATGAACAATATGTTGCTAGAAGTTTAAGTCTTAAAATGTCATTCCAAGCATTAAACATGTACCAAAAACACACTTAATCCCACAGGTTGAAAGAAAAACAAATCTTTATCAAAGCATAGTTGTTATCATAGGTTGCATATTAATAAAGACAAGTTATATAGTAGCTGACAGAAAATAAATGTACTTCTCACATATCAAAATTGTATTCAAGATAAGTAACACATACGAATTTGGACACAAACACACTGTCATAAATAGTATCTTCACCAGGTAGGGAGATTTAATCCATGCGAAGAATGGGTCCAACCAGTTGTTGTATTGATCTTTTTCTCCCCAAAACCAAACCCTTCTAACATAGAAATAATGGCTATTTATCACATATATGGAGGCCCTCGACTAGTGTGGAACTGAGGTTTCGCTCTACACATTGGTTATAAAAAAACTTATTAACTTAACTAAAACACATTCTTGGAGTATGTTAATGAATACTATGAGCTTGACTTAATCAAAAGGAGTGGTTCTTATCACACAAAAAAGACCAATTATTATTCTTTAAACTAAAAGAGTTTTGAACTAAACAATTAAAAACTTCTACTAGCACTGAAGCTAGATTGATGCACGTTGGAATGAACTGAGATTTGATAGAAAATTACTAGGAGTGACAGAACCAAGTTATGCATTGAGCACTGGCATGCATGTGCACCATTGGAGGCCACTGGATATTACTTAATATGTTGGCAGTTTTTTCCCCTAATTATCCCCTGGAGGAAGAATCAATTCATCTGGTCTTTTCTAGAGTCTCTAATATACTTTCTACAGTCTAGATGTGTAGTTTATCCATTCCTAGTTTGGTGCCCCTTTTTAAACATTTCAAAATGTGCAATAAATGTGGGTGATCTAGTTCAGAAATATGATGTTCGGGGGCATCAAAGAATAGAGTATACATATCCTCTGGAGGACAGAACTCCCAAAGTCATTATCCAACACTAATTACCTATTAACCCAAGATTACTTTAACATTTATCATCTAAGAACTTCGAGACTCTGGCTCTTCAAGGTTCAAGAGTTTATCTTTTTTAATGTTGTGCTTGGAAACCTCCTAGAGGATGATCCCTTGAATATGATGTGGCATCCTAACGTCACATCACTAACATGTCATGGAAAGTAGGGTGATGCGTGTCACTTGAAATAGTACAGATGATAGCGACAAATGTGCTTAAAATAAGTGCCACGTGTCTCAACTAATGAATTCCATGTGTCTCAACTGATGAATTCTATGTGTCTCAACTGATGGATGCCATGTGTCATGATAGAAGTGTTCCACACATCTTCGACACTTCGACGATTTGCATTCTCTCTAGGTTGGAATCTCCCGAAGTTACCATCTCCCAGAGTCATTAATTCATGATTATTCTTAATTGATTTGAGATTGAGACATTTTTACCATTAAATACTTCGGGAGTTGGGCATTCAGGACTTTGGGAGACTATGCATGCACTTGATAGAAATCTCCCAGAGATGACGTGGCGATGTGATGTGAATTGTTGATGTGTCATAGACATTGGACAGAAGGATGACACGTGTCACTTGGGATGGAGATGATGTTGTACCAAAAATTCCCAAAATGAAGGCCACATGTCATCATCGGGATTGATTTCCAGGTGGAATGTACCATGTGTCGTCTTGAGGAAGGACCTTCATGAAAGGAAGTTAGGCACTTTGGGACTTCGACACTTTTGGAAACTATGTTAACTCTCGATCAAAATATCCCGGAGGAAATTTCCCTGGAGTGACATGGTGGTTGTGACATCACGACCGATGACATGTCATGAAAAGAAGGGTGACACATGTCACTTGGAATGGAGCAAATGGCATGCTAAAAATGCTCGAAATGAGTGCCACATGTCGACGATCGATGGATTCCATGTGTCACTACGGATGAATTCTACGTGTCAACATAGATGAGCGTTATGTGTCCTCGACTCTTCGGGGTTCAAGGATTTCAAACAAAAAGTATGTATAACTCCCGAAGGACGAAACTAGTGGAGTGACGTGGCACTTCGGCTCTTCGATTGATCAACACTTTGACTCTTTGAATATGAAATATCCATGATGTCACTATCAATGATGTGTCTGCATGAAGAGAGTGACACGTGTCACCCAAAAATGGGAAGATGATGTAACCAAAGGTGTCTGAAATGAGTACCACATGTATCCAATGATAAATGCCACATGTCAGGGTTAGATGAATGCTACATGTCTCCACTAATGAATTCCATGTGGCTCTGGCATTTTGGAATTCGAGAATTTTTGAGTGCTAAGTGTAGATATATCCTGAATGGTTGATCGTCGAAGTGATGCGGTGGTTTGACGTTCAGGAGTTTTGGACAAAGACAATCTCAGACATTTCGATGCTGAATTTGGGGAGTGTCTTATGTGTAAATCTTTCGATTAAACCTCATGTGAGTTCTGGAATCTTTACATTGATTTGATTTGTCTGCTGGATCTCCACCATTGAAATTTAACCCGTCTATTTTCACAATTTAGGCCCAAAAATGATTTCTCTGAACTATTGTGTTATGTTCACGGGCGTTCCCTGTGGAATATTACTGCACATACAAAGGAATTGGTGGTCCTAGATGTCTCATATGCACACAAAAGATTTGGTGGACCTATTGCATGCTCAATCAATGGAAAACATGATGACAAGTATTTCGAACCAAATCATGACATGCAATTATCCTTCAAGAAAAAAGAAACAATTTGCGCAAAGAATCAATAAAGAAAGATAATGATGAAAAACCAAGTCATTTAGAGAGGGAAATCGACTTAACCAACCAAAAGAGGAATAATTCTGATGAAGGCATAAGGAAAAGAGGCAGGAGGGGCAGGGGTGCAGACTTAGGTATCAACATTGGCTCCAACTAGGGATAGCACTTCCCTGTGAGGTGCTAAGAACAACATATCAGTTCCTTAGAACTCCCACCTTCCTTCTATTACCTTTGTTTCTTTCTTCCAACCATGCATATTTTCTACGGTCTCTCAGCCATGCATCTTATTGAACATAAAACTGTAACTACACCCCAATTCCTTTGTTGGGAGATGGAGTCTTTATTCACACACAAAATAAATAAAAATGAAATGCTCGAATGAAAAGCTTATTCAAATGAAAATGATAAAGGAAAGAATCTATGGTACAAGAGGGACCTTCCCTCAGTATTTCAAAAAAAATAGTGTTTCAGGAAGAGCCCATTTACAAGGCCTTTGAAAATTTCAGTATCATCCAGATTGTGTAATACAAATGTGTTATTTTCCAGAATCTCAACCACCTTAAAAGGACCAAACCAGAGGTTATCAAACTTACCATGCTTGGAATTTTCTTCCCTTCTAGCATCCCACCTCAGGACTAGTTCACCTTCTCGAAATATCTCTTTCTTAGTTTTCTTATCAAAATTTGATTTGATTTTTCTCTGGTATGCTAAAAGATTCTCCTCTGGATGTCATTTGGCTCTTCCATTTCTTCCTGTAAGAATTTCAAAATTGGTAGACCCAGTTGAGTGGGGAAGACAACATCTATCCCATAGATTAGATGAAATGGTGAGGTTCCCAAGGATATCTTGGTGTTGTTCCTATCATCCCACAAGGCATACTTAAGTTTAGAGTCCCGGGATTTCTTGTTTTCAGTCAACAATTTATTGATGATCCTGATGAGAGTCTTTTTTGATGACTTGGCTAGCCCATTCACCCGAGGATAATAGGGCATGGAATGTGTCAACGCGATGTTATGGATGCCAAAAAAATGAAATCATGTATTTGGACTTGAATTCCTAGGCATTGTTCGTTATAATCTTTCTATGGTAGTTGAACCTTGCAAATATATTGGTTTCCAAAAAGTTCATAATCACCTTGTCAGTATCATTTCTAGTGGACACAACCTTGATCCATTTGGTAAAGTAGTTAGTGGGAGTGAGAATCCACTTATGATTCCCATTGGAGGGTGGATTTATTTCACCTATGAAATCTAGTCCCCATTTCTGAAAGGGGCCACTGGTAGTGAAAGGTTTTAGGGTAAGTGAGAGTAACTTCTGCTTTCCTGCAAACTTTTGACATTGATTGCATGCCCTTATTGTAGTGAATATATCATATAAAAGGGTGGAAAAATAGTACCCTACTCCTAAGATATTGAGGGTTGTAGTTTTCCAATGTTGGTGTCCCCCACAAACTCCCCTGTGCATATCTTTTATGACATTCTTAGCTTCATTTTCATCAAGACACTCTAATAAGACGCCAACAGGATCCCTCCAATACAGGTTCTGATTTAAAATGAAAAATATTATATCTTTTAATTCGAGAGATATGGCGCTTGTCTTCTTCACATGTGGTGGGAATTCTAGGTGTTGTAGAAAGTAAATAATATCTTTGAACCAAGGTGAATAAGAGTATTTTTCAAATACCTACATGTTTTCTTGTCCAGACTATGTCATGGGTGCATCATATTGGGTGAAGGTCTGATGCAATTCCAACACCTTACAGTTTGATTCTGATAACAACTTGGAAATTCCTTGTCCCTTGACCAACTTGGTGGGATTTATGTCTAGTTCATACTCCAGCAATTTGAAAATCTATTTCCCTCTATTCCCTTCATTGTCTGGCTAGACAAAAATCTCTTTAACACTGCTACTAGGAACATACTCTGTTATGTTAGATTGTAACACATACAACCTGAAGGATTTCAATGCTTTGACCAATTCATAGACCTTATTTTATGATATATCATACCTTAGCTAAACATATCAGAGGGCTTTGATGAAAAGGGATATGGGTTCTTAATTCCCTTCTTCATTGTTTTGCAGTAGCATAGTAGCAATGGTTTCCTCGGAAGCGAAAGAAAATATAAAGAACTCTTTGGCATAGTCAGGGATGACTAATATAGGGGCTTCAAACAAGGCTTGTTTGATCCTCTGGAATGATAATTTATCCTCTTTTGACCACTTGATAACAAGATTTTTCTTCATCATGTTGGTGATAGGCCTTTTGATTTCAACAAAGTTTGGCACAGAGCACCTCAAAAAAATTATTTTGCCTATAAAAGACTGAATAAACTTCTTGTTTCTGGGAATTTCAATTTTTTGAATGGCCTCCACTCTCTTAGGGTCTATTTTTATACCTCATGTGGAAATGATGTGTCCTAGGAGATTACCTTCTGGCATAGCAAAGTGGGACTTCTTAGGATTCAAATAGATCACATACCTTCTACATTTTCAGAAGATCTGCTCAAGGTGTTGTAAATGCTCCTCATCTGATTTGGAGAAAATGGTGATGTCATCCAAATATATAACCATAAATTTGTCTTTCTCCCCCATGAAAGCTACATCCATCACCCTCTAAAAGGTGGCCCCTGCATTCATCATCCCAAAGGGCATTTCTTCATATATAAATGTCCCCCAAGGGGTGGTGAATGTTTTTTTTTCTTTGTCTTCTTCACATACTGCTATCTGGTTATAACCAGAGTACCCATCCAGCAAGGAAATTATGTGGGAACCTACTACCCTTTGTAAAATATGGTCCATCATGGGTAGGGTGTAGTTTTATTTTAGAGAACACTTGTTGAGATTTCGGAAATCAATACACAAGTGTATTTCCCCACTCTTTTTTCTCACAGGTACCAAGTTGGACACCCAATCTGAGTACCTCAAGGGAATAATAATTCTGACATCAAGCATTATTTTCAACTCTTTTTCAATTATGGACATCAACATGGGATTAAATTTCCCGATCTTCTATCTGAATGGCTTAGAACCAACCTTTAGAAGGATCTTGTTTTGGATGATGTTAGTTTCAAATGTCTTCAAATCCTCATACAGCCATGCAAAAATATCATCAAACTTTTTCATCAGGATGACATACCTGTTTTTATGTTCTGGAGGAAGTTCCTTGGATAGTTTGACTATTTTTGGATTTTCAACATTCCCAATGGTGCAATCCATCACTTCATCTTCTTGATTTTTTATGGCAGCTCCTCTTGAGACGTCATAAATGTCAAATAACCTTTCCAGTGGCACTAGACCCCTGGGACCATCATTTGTTTTAAGTTACACAATGTTTTGGCCAACTACTTTGTTCATCAGATGAGATGTTTGTTGATTCTCTTATTCATCATCTTTACCCTATTGATCTATAGAGATATTGGAGAATTCTTCTATGGTTTTCATAAATCTTTGGAGCTCCAGGTCATCACTAAAGACCTGCCATTGATTTATGTTGTCTAGTATGGTTGTGTTATATCTTAATTCCACCTGATACTTGATATTTGGGCCAATGGGAGGTTTGAAGGTGTTGGCAACCAATTCCAAAGAATCTTCCTTTTGATTTTCCTCTCTAGGGATGAAGGAAATATTAAATTCCAGAAAGAAGTTATCAACCAGGTCCCACACCTCATTCATGTATTGTTTGAGACTCTATTGTTTAGCTTGATATATGTTCTTGAATTGATTAATGATCAACTCAGAATCACCAAAGACTGCACAAATTTCAATGGCCATGTTTTTAGCAACCCTCAATCTAAGCACCAAAGCTTCATACTCACCTATATTGTTAGTAGTCTCAAATTCCAGCTTATAAGAGATCATTATGACCTACTGCGCAGGAGAAATGAGGACTATACCAGCCCCAGAACCTTCTTATGATGAAGAGCCATCAAAATACGTCTTCCACACTTTATTCTACTGATATGTCAAATACTGATCTTTGCATTTGGTGATTGTAATTTCTGGTTCCTCATTATTTAGATGAAAAATAGATGCGCTGATATCATCCTCAACAGCATGAATTGGGTGTTTTATTGGATTTTGATGGTCACTGACAATATAGGCCAATCTTACCTTCCTTTATGGCCTCATGTTCTCTCCTATGAAAATAGGGATGTTGGCATATGTGAGGTCCATTAGTAATGATCCCCCAACCTTCTTGGCCCACGTCTTGGACAAAAGCATACCAAACTTGGGGGAATGTCAGCCACAATGATGTCCATCACTACATTTTTCATGGGTAACTATGCCAAAGAATCCACTAGACCCTTTATTAATCCCAAATATTTGATTTTTTTGGAGTCAAAGTAGTAAAGGTCTTGATAGGGCTTGGTGATCTCCAGACCTAGTTCCTCCATAGCAACTTTAGGCATGACATTGTGTGAGGCACCTGAGTCCATGAGATAATTATGTAGGATATTTTCATGGACATTCAGAGATATGTAGAATGTTGGAGAAGCATCAGATCCATCCTCAATTTGTGGGACCACAGTAATGGTCGAGTTCTCATCCTGCAGACTAATTACATCAAAAGTTACAACAAAAGTAGGTGGTTGCAGAACCTTCATAATGGATTGTTTGAAAGGATAATATTTCAACAATTCTGACATAGGTACATGGATCTTGATATTTCTCAACTCATTCTCTAGGATGAAAGATTCTTTTGGCCTATTAACTTCCTTTACTTTAGGGACAACAATTTTATATGGAGGAGGTTTGTGGGATTTATCCAATGAACACTTGCTTGGATTTGGATTGGGAGAAACCTTTGTTTTCCTGTTTTGATCATAGGTGTTGGCTTTAGGAGTGTCTATTCTAGGCCTCAAGTCATATTTATTTTTGGGTTGGCTTGAATAACTCCCTCTTCCCCTATCTCAATATCAAATTGATCTAACAATTATGCTACCTCATAATCTTGTTGCGTTAAGAGACTGGTGTAAAAATCTGTTTCATTGAAAAGTACAACATCATCATCCACAACATCACTATCGGCATCCATATCCTCAATCTGAATGTTTTGGAAAGGAGGTACTACTCTTTGGTCATCAACATTCCTCCTCTCTCTGCATTATCTGAGGGGTATCATTTGGACTTCTAAACTGGTTGGGATTTATGTTCCTATCCCCTTCAATAACTTTGTTTGGTTGTTTATATTCCCATTTCTGCTTAGCTATTTCAGACATCAGATCCTTCAATTTTTTGGTCATTTCATCAATTGTTGGATCATATGTCGATGGGTTAGAGGAGGTAAGGGATTCCTCTCTATGTTTCTTCTTGTCCTTTTTAGATATAGTCTTTAACCTGTATGATTCCAAGATGTTGGACTCCACCTCAATGGTTGCTTCTTGCATGGATAAAAGGGTAGTGGATATTCTCTCCCTCGAGAAAAGAGATAATTATGCATCAAATTCATTGGCATAAGTGATCTTGGTAGAGGGTTCAATTGGTTTTATCGCATCTCGGATCCTACCATACATATTATTAAATCTCTTGGTGAGGTCCAAAATAGACTCATCATTATTTCTCTTAAGGGCCCCAAACTCAGTGATGCAATACAGATAATCCATTCTATCCCCCCATTTATTTATAAAAGCTTCATCTAATGCATCAATATCTACAATCGAGGTTGGAGGGAGGCCCTAGAACCATTTTCTTACCTCCCCATCAAGGCTTTGTACAAAAAGCCTCATCCACACATCTGCATAGTCAATGTTAAAGTTGTCTGCAAATTTGTAGAAGGCTACTACATGTTCCTCAACTATGAAATCTCCTTCCCCATTATATATGGGAAAATATTTCATGTAATATGTGGTTGGGAGTGCATGTAATCCTACAGGAAGAACTAGGGGTGCATATCTAGCAACAATTATGGCATCCATCCTGTTAAGGACCACTGTTTGGGCAATATGAATTTGAATATTGATTGGATATATAGGGGTGGATGATGGAATATATGATGAAGTAGAGGCAGGAGTTGAAGGTGTATGTGGTTCCTTGGAATTGTGATTCTCAGGGCTAGCAAATTCAAGCTTCTTGTGATGATGAAGAACAATAGATTCTTGAGGTGCAACTTTACCCTTGAGGGGTGAGTTATATCTTTGAGCTAAGGTGTATTTTATTAGTTTTCTTTCTAGATCAGAAACTATTGTGTCCTTCTCATGGCTAGTATGAGCCTTAGTGTCTCTGGTGTCCTCAGATTTGGATTTCTTAAGTTATTTTCTAGGAGCCAGTATTTATTTTTTGAAGTTTACTCAGTGGAGTCGTTAGGGGAAAGATGGAAGTATGAATGTGTCTGATCTTTGTTCACTATCAAAGGTTAGATATGATCATTGTCATTCTACCATGGAAAGATATTTAATTACTCTGTTCTCCAGCAACGACGCCAAAATATGTTTGTCCTAAAGTCTGAACCTAACTGCCAAATGGCAAAGCTAGGCCACCTCAAGTTATGAATGGTTGGTTTTTTTATTTATGGGTCAGTTAGAGGGTTGGTTTACCAAGACATGAGCATGGTTTGGTTGACAAAATTGACATGGATGAGGGTCCTCCTTGGCCGCTGGCACACTAAGGACATACAAGTGAGATATTAAAGGTAAAAAACAAAGAAAAACAACAAACCATTCAATGAAAAATCTGATGCTAGAAGTGTTGGATTACTGAGAGGGGGGGTGAATCAGTAATAACATAATTATAATCCTTTTTCTTCAAATATTATATCAATGTAGAATTATTATCCAATAATGAGTAGTAATAAATAAACAATCACACACATGCACAGTACACCAGTGTTTTACGTGGAAACCCAAATCGGGAGAAAACCACGGAATGTTTTTTCTTATATATCTTGAAGAATTATGTTCATTGGAAGCACCAACCTCATTTGTTTTCCAGCTGCAACTGGAAGGAGGTTCCAACCTCCTAGTTTCTCAGGCTACAACCTGAGGGAAGCTCCAACTCCCCAAATCTTTGGCTACAACCAGAAGGAGGCTACAACCCCCAATCCTCCGGCTACAACTAGAAGGTGGCTACAACCACCTGTCCTTGCCCTGTCCTGCCACCGTGAAGTAGAAGTAGAATGATGGAACCACTGTCACACTATCACTGTGATATATATCGTTGTAAACCTATACCAATAAATATGAACCGTGCATCAAACATGCCTCAACCTGTAATCAACCTGTACCATAAACAAGTGCATCAACCATGAACCAACCTGTAATCAATCTATACCATAAACAAGTGCATCAACCATGCACCAACCTGTAATCAACCTGTACCATAAACAAGTGCATCAACCATGCACCAACC
>JASDQU010436581.1:161204-187839 GCA_032191745.1 Picea mariana
CATTCTACTTATACAAAACTGGGACAATGCCCTTACAAAAACCCTAACCCTAACTAGATTAGGTTTTTCCACTTTCTCCTTGACTCAATATTGGTTGGTCCATGATCCAACCATTCTCCAAGTCGACACTTGTCCACTTTCCAACTTGTCTACAGTAGTTTGTCCACTTTGTAACTACTTTTTCTCGTGGTTGGTTTTCCTTTGTTTTCGGCACTGCTTTTCCTCTATTTCTGGCGCGCTCCCCTATTTTTCGATGTTGTCTTGAAATCTTCAAAATCTCCTTGGTTTTCTCCCAAAATTGGCTTGCACCAATAGGCCCCCAAAACTGACATCGTGACTCTTCCCAAGTCACTCATGGACTCCTGCATATTTTATTTCTTGTGCTAGTGATTCATACATCTTTGTTGTTTGTTGGAATTTCTCCTGAGCCTGGTTGCTCTTCTCTTCCATGGCTTCTACCATCTACGCTGTATTTGGAGGTTTTAATATATATCCTCCCACCAATCCTATATGTTCCACTCGTGATTTTGCTACATCAACCTCCATGACCAATTTTTCATCCTTGTTCTGCAGAGGCTCCAATTAAGCTTGTGTTGCGGTTTTCTGCGCTAACACTGTTTTATCCTCGGCCTGTAGGTTCTTCATTTCTACAGTTGTATTAATCTTTTCTGGTAGTGAAATTGTTTTCTGTCATTGTTTTAAATCTTCCATTACTGCATGTACCTTGTCTTCCCTTTCTTGTAGGTCTTGCAAGCTCCCATATTCTAAGATCTGTGTCCACAACTGGCCACTTTTTTCCAACAACTCTGTCATCCTATGTATGGTCTGCGCTATCCTCTCTACAGATTTTGTTGTGTCTTGATCTCATTGCGCTCTTACTTATGGAGGAGTAGTGGGTACTATGCGCTCCTATAGTTCCTTTATCTAGTCCTTTCTCTGCTCCAAGGCCTGCGCTATTTTCCTTATCTTCTCTTCAAAGGATACTCCCTTTGAATCTGCACTATTTGGGATGGTTTGGAATACTGTGTTAATTTTATTCTCCATCTCTTCCAAATTCTGTTGCACTATCTTCTTTACCTTCCCTTATTGGCTAATTTCTTCCTTCAGTGTGATGTTTTCCTCCAGCGCTATCTGTAAATTTGTCGCATCAGACCTTCCCTTGAACTGAATTTCCTGTGCGACACTAATTTGTAATTTATAGAGCGCCTTCATCGGGAACTTGGGCAATGCCAAGTCCAATGTCTCAATTTCCTTCAGGGGCTTTTGTGTTGCCTCCTCATCGATGAACAACATCTCATGGGTTACGATGAAAGTGGTGCTCCCCTATGTTGTGATTTGCACTGTTTCACCAACATGCATTCCTTCCCTAGTTTTTTATGGTTTCTCTGTCGTGATCGTCAACTGCTCTAGTGAAGTTTTCACTTCCTGCACCTATTCCAAAATTGAATCCCTATGCTTCTCAACATTCTCCCACACCTCAGATAGTCTATCTTCAACTGTTGTAGCAATTATTTCAACATCATCTACAGTTAATGATGTTTGCAGTGGTGTTTTGTGGGCCTTCGCCTTTTTCCTGGAACCACTTGCTAGTTCCCCTTCCCTCTTATTTTGGGCATCTGATGGTTCAAATGCCTCTGGAATATATGTATCCATGCCTGTCTCCTACCCAATTTCTTCCAACATAGGTATATCATGTGTCTCTATCCCTTCTTCTCCCACGCACACCTGTTCTATTGTAACTCCTGGTTTTTTCCTATGCATGGTGGCCCTTTTCTGGAAACACCTTGTGGTTTCTTCTGTGTCTTGTATTTATTTTGGATTGGGATGCTTCCCCCCACTTGGCCTTGTGTGGCATTCTTCTTTTTTCTCGCATCGTTTGTGCCTGTATTTTGCACAAGGACTGTTTTGTCCTACATCTGAGTTTGTCATCCTGGCACTATCCTTGGGATTACGTGAACTTCTCATTCCTCAGGCCACTCTTGGACCTCCATCTATACATCATGTGTCATCACCTAGTAACTCAATTGTAGCCACTCCTTGGCTAGGTCCCTCTTCACCTGCAACCACATGTTGTGGTGCATTGCCTGAAAATTTTCTATCTATCCAAACTCTTGGATAGTCTCTAGCGAAATTCTCCAGGTATTGACTACTAACTCTTGGATATATGATAAGTATCACACAAAAGTGTCATAGTTTTCCTTCTTCTTCTTTGGGTCTGTTGTGATCCTAAGAGAAGTGTAGCGGGTTGCGCCACACTTTCCTATCCTTTCTATGTACTTATTGTACACCGGTTCTTTCCACCCCATCAATGCCATGAGGATAAGTAACCACGAGTAGTGGAACTCATAGCCCCAATCCTGTGTGTATTTTTAGTATTCCAGCAATGAACTGAGAAAGTGTTGGGCCCATCTCATCAAGCTCCCCTTCCTACATTGCGCTGCAACTGCTACCACTCCTGCTGGCACTTCTTCCTTCCTACACTTGCTCATCAGTTTCCACCCTAGCAACCTTGTGGAAAATCTCATCGTAGGATCATTTATGTCGACGATCCTGATTCCCCTATTTCCTCTCTTCGTGCCATATTTTTCCTTGATTTCATCAGAGATGGCCTTTACTTTTGTCTTATTTTCTAAGTATTTCTATGGATTCTCCCCGTATGTGGGTAGCTTGGTGATAGATGCAATCAAATCCACATTGATAGGAACTAGCCTATCCATCCACAAAATTCCTCCATGCACCCTTGCTAGGAGTTTTTTCACAAATCCATTGATTTGTTTACCACTCCCAAAATGTGGTATGTTTAACAGGTTCATGATCCCTGTGTTGTAAATTCCTAAAATCCATTGCGTAGGTTCCAATAGTAGCGCACCTGATGGGCCCTCTCCTTTTCACTCCATGTAATTTTTTTCTCCAAATTTGATAATTTGATGGCATATGCGACATCATGATCTGAGTATTTCATGGTATATACTCCTTCTACCATTTCATCATTGGCCTTTACTCCCTCTGGGATTTCTGGCATCACTATTGCCAACTTCGCCTGTGCGCGTTGTACACCTTGCCCACTGCTTTCAACTTGCTTTTTCTTCTTCCCTTGTGGGGAGGATGCCCCAACCTTTAGTACACCCTCATGCTATGTTTCATGTTCTTCATCTGGGTTTAGGCCCCATTGTGTTGAACTCGTGGCATGTTCTTCCTTATGTGGCCCTTTTCCCCTGGACGTGTCATATTTTGTCATTTTCGCATCCTACTCTGGCTGTCCCACCTCCTATGATGGGTTTCCTTCTTCCTCAACCTGCATGTTATGTGGCTCATACTATGGCTTATGGATTTCATCGATATACATGATTTTTGGCATGTCCTTTGTCCCTGTTTGTGTTACCCGATAATTGCTTCTTGTGTTCCAATTGACCCTGCTCGCCACTACACATCTCGGTGGTGACATCCTGCTAAAATATGGACTGCTGAACTATAAATCTCCAATCGCTATCATGAAATCTCACTCTTTCGCGTTGGGTGTTCGTTCTTTGCTCTTCTCCTTAGAAAAACATAATTGACTACCTTTCCCCCTTTTTCTGACTTTATAGTAGGATGGTGTACTGGCAGTTGTTTTACACTGATAGTTGTCACTTTTTCACTTTTTCCTGCGTGCTCCACTTTTTCAACATTGGTTTTTCTGCAACGCACTGTTAATTCTAACAATTCTATTACATCAAAAACCTTCTAATACTCTTCTATCTTTTTGTCTTTTTTTTTATATTTCTTCTTTTTATGGATTTTTGTCTTTTCCTTTTAACATATACTACATACAATATGTACAATCATACCTTATCTCTCTATTTTTACCTCAGGTTGTTAGGTCGATTCTCTTAATACAGTTTCAGTTGATTGCCACTCACCAGTCCTCTGAGATTCTTCCCTGCAAGATCTTTCAATTTCACAACACCTCCATTTGTGATGACCTATACCTGATAAGGCCCTAACCAATGAATTTTGAACTTCCCTAGGTGTTGTAAATACCTGTTGTCATAGAGGAGAACTAGATCTCCTTCCTTAAATATTTTATTCTTTATGTGCCTATCATGCCAAGATTTTTCCTTTGCTTTTTGTACCTCCTGGTGAAATCCTACTAAAATTTTGTCTTCTTCCAGCTCCATCAACTGATCCAATATTCTCGCGCAACACCTTCTTCTGTCATATTGGTGATCGTTGCAATGTGCAAACTAGGTACTAAATAATCCAATGGAACCACTGCTTCTTGTCCATACACCATTTTGAATGGTGTCTGTCCTGTAATATTCTTGCATGTAGTTGTGTAAGCCCATAACACTGTTGATACCTTCAAATCCCAATAATCTCTATTCACATTGAAAATCTTTGTCAATTCATTTTCTAGAATCTTGTTAAAAGATTCTATTGTACCATTTTCCTGGGGATGGTAAGGTGTGCTCTTCCGATGATGTATCTCAAATTATTTTGTCATAGCTCTGATTTTACTATTAATAAAATGGGTTCCCTGATCACTCAACAAAATTCCGAGACATCCAAATCTGGTCACCAAGTTCTCAAAGAGAAACTGTGCTACAATTTCTACGCTGCAATCCTTCACTGGGGCTCCTTCTTCCCACCTGGTTAAGTATTTTTTCGTAGTGATGATGTATCTGTCTCCTGATCTCCTTACTGGTGGGTTAATGGGTCCAATCAAATACATATCCAATTTATCAAATTCTTGTAAAGTTACTTAGGGCATAAGTGGCATTTCATCCCTTCTGGATGGTTTTCCCACCCTCTGATAGACATCAAAGGTCTGACAATATTCTTTTGCATCCTTATGTACTGTAGGCCACCATAATCGTGTATGTAGAACCTTTTGTGTTGTAGTATTTACTACATAGTGCCCTCCAACTATGCTTTCATGTGTTTCTGCTAACACCATGTAGTGTTCATGCTCCATCACACATCTTCTCAGAATTCCATCTGCACCTAACTTGTATAAATGGCCTACAATCAGTTGATAGTTTGTAGCATGCACTACCAACTATTTTTTCTGCACGACAATAAATTCATTGGGAGCCATTCCTATGCTCATGAATTAAAAAATGTCAGAAAAATTTTCATCAACAATCTGAATATAAAATAAGTTAGCATTAGGAAAATTCTCCTCCAAGTTATTTGGCTCCTCTCCATTAGTAATTCTTGATAAATGATCTGGTCCTACATTCAGCTTCCCTAGTTTTACTATGATTTCAAAATCATATTCCTGAAACAATAAAAACCATCTATAGATCCTTCCCCCCAACACTAGCTTGTTAACTAGGTACTTCAAAGCAGAATGATCTGTAAACATATTCAAATGTTGCCCAAATAAATAATGTCTGAAATTTTGTAGGGAATATACCATAGCCAAACCTTCCCTTTCTGTAGTATTATAGTTCTACTTGTACTCAGTCAATTTTCTACTAGAAAAATATATTGGGTGATCAATGTCTCCTTCACTTGGTTGTGCCAAAACTTCTCCAAGTGCAATGGATGAAGCATCCTCATCCACATGAAATTCTTTTGTACAATCTGGAAAACTCGAAATTTGTGTTGTCACCATCTTCTCTTTCAGTATGTCCAAGCTCTCTTGGCATTCATCATTCCAGTGAAACCTGATGTCTTTCTTTAGTAACTTCTCCATGGGCATAGTAATATTTTCATAGACCTTTATGAATTTCTTGTACTACCTTGTGTGGCCCAATGTTGCTCTGAACTGGTGCACTGACTTTGGTGGTGGTAAATTGACAATGACAACAATCTTTGTAGAGTCTACTATCAAGTCCCATTTTCATACAATGTGTCCAAGTAGGATGCCAAATGGTGTACTGAATATACATTTCTTAATGTTCAAGGAAATTTGACATTGCCTACATCTCTCTAA
Source organism: Picea mariana (assembly GCA_032191745.1). Classification (NCBI taxonomy): domain Eukaryota; kingdom Viridiplantae; phylum Streptophyta; class Pinopsida; order Pinales; family Pinaceae; genus Picea; species Picea mariana. The sequence continues at coordinate 167,125 of JASDQU010436581.1, forward strand.
CATTAACCTCATAACTTCTACATGGTCCTTCAATAAACTGAATAATGTCCAATCATCCAGATAAACTTCTAAAAATTTATGTATAAAATCCTTGAATGCAGCTACTACTACTCTGGAAAATATTCTTGGTGCATTCTTTAAACCAAATGGAATTACTGTGTACTGATATGAGCACCACTCTGTGTAAGATATATTTTTGTACCTGTCCTATGGACCAATTCTAATATGATGGTAGCCTGAAAATCCATCTGTGAAGAAGTACATTTATTGTCCTCCCACATTCTCTAAAACTTCATCTATAAATGGAGTAGGAAAGGTGTTGAGACCTAAGTATGAACCCCCTACCCCTCCTGCCTCTTTTCCCTATTGCTTCATCAAAATTATTCCTCTTTTGGTTGGTTAAGTCGGTTTCCCTCTCTAAATGACTTGGTTTTTCATCATTATCTTTCTTGATTGATTCTTTGCACAAATTTTTTCTGTTTTCTTGAAGGATAATTGGATATCGTGATTTGGTTCAAAATACTTGTCATCATGTTTTCCATTGATTGATCGTGCAACAGGTCCACCAAGTATTTTATGTGCACAAGAGACATCTAGGACCACCAAGTCCAGAAATCATTTTCGAGCCTGGATTGTGAAAATAGATAGGTTAAATTTCAATGGTAGAGATCCAACAGGCCGATAAGATCAATGACTCTCATACATTTGGGATTCTAGAACTCGCGCAAGGTTTAATTGAAAGAGTTACACATGAGACACTCCATGACTTCGACACCGAAACGTATGATCTTGTCTTTGTCAAAATACATTGAACATCAAACTGTCACATCGCTTCGACAATCAGTTATCCAGGATATCTCCACACTTAGAACTCAAAAAATCTTGAATTCCGAAACGCCAGAGCCACATGGAATTCATCAGTGGAGACACATAGTGTTCATATAGAAATGACATGTGGCATTCATCAATGAAGACATGTGGCATTCATTTCAAACACCTTTGGTTATGTCATCTACCCATTTCTGGGTGACATGTGTCACTCTCTTCATGCAGACACGTCAGTGATAGTGACGTCATGGACACATCATATCCAAAGAGATGAAGTGCTGAAGTCTCGAACTACCACGTCACTCCGCTAGTTTGGTCCTCTCATAGTTATACATACTTTTCATTTGAAATCCCCTGAAGCCCGAAGAGTCGGAGTCCCGAAGTACTTAAATAATAAATGTTAAAGTAATATTGGGTTAATAGGTAATTAATGCTAGATAATGAATCTGGGAGTTTTTTCCTACACAAGATATGTATACTATGTGCTTTGAATCCCCTGAAAATCATAGTTCCAAAATGGCTCACCCACATTTATTGCACATTTTGAAATGTTTAAAAAGGAGAGCCAAATCAGGAATGGATAAACTGCACATCTAGACTGGAGAAAGAATATCAGAGACTCTAGAAAATGCTAGATGGATTGCTTCTTTCCTCCAAGGGATAATTAGGGGAAAAACATTGCCGACATATTTAGTTATCACCAGCGGCCTCCAACAACGCACATGCATTCCAATGCTTAATGCAGAACATAGTTATGTCACTCCAAGTCATTTTCTGTCAAATCGCAGTTCATTCTAGCATGCATCAGTCTAGATTCAGTGCTAGTAGTAGTGTTTAATTATGTAGTTCAAAACTGTTTTAGTTTAAAGAATAATAAGTGGTCGTTTATGTGTGATAAGAACCACTCCTTTTGATTAAGTCAAGATCCAAGTATTCATTAACATACTCCAGCAATGTGTTTTAGTGAAGTTAATAAGTTTTTTACAACTGATGTGTAGAGTGAAACCTTAGTTTCACACTGGTCGAGGGCCTCCAAATCTGTGATAAATAGGCATTCTTTGTATTGTAGAAGGGTTCATATTTCGAGAGAAAAATATCAATACAACAACTGGTTGGACCCATTCTACACATGGATTAAATCTCTCTACCTGGTGAAGATACTATTGATGACAGTGTGTTTATGTCCAAATTCGTATGTGTTTCTTATCTTGAATACAATTTTGATTTGTGTGAAGTACATTTATTTTTCTTCAGCTACTATATAACTTGTCTTTATTAGTATGCAACCTGTGATAATAGCTATGCTTTGATGAATATTTTGTTTTGTTGCAACATGTGGGAATAACTATGTTTTTGGTACATGTTTAATGCTTGAAATGACATTTTAAGACTTAAACTTCTAGCATCAGATTTTTCATTGAATGGTTTGTTGTTTTTCTTTGTTTTTTACCTTTACTATCTCACTTGTATGTCCTTAGTGTGCCACCGGCCAAGGAGGACCCTCGTCCATGTCAATTTTTCCAACCAAACCATGCTCATGTCTTGGTAAACCAACCCTCTAACTAACCCATAAATAAAAAAACCAACCATTCATAACTTGAGGTGGCCTAGCTCTGCCATTTGGCAGTTAGGTTCAGACTTTAGGACAAACATATTTTGGCGTCGTTGCTAGGGAACAAAGTAATTAAATATATTTCCATGGTAGAATGACAACGATCATATCTAACCTTTGATAGTGAACAAAGATCAGACACATTCATACTTCCATCTTTCCCCTGACGAATCCACTGAGTAAACTTCAAAAAATAAATACTGGCTCCTAGAAAAGAACTCAAGAAATCCAAATCTGAGCACACTAGAGACACTAAGGCTCATCCCAACCATGAGAAGGACACAATAGTCTCTGATCTATAAAGACAACTAATAAAATACACCTTAGCTCAAAGATATGCCTCACCCCTCAAGGGTAAAGTTGCACCTCAAGAATCTATTGTTCTTCATCATCACAAGAAGCTTGAATTTGCTAGCCCTGAGAATCACAATTCCAATGAACCACATACACCTTCAACTCTTGCCTCTACTTCATCATATATTCCATCATCCACCCCTATATATCCAATCAATATTCAAATTCATATTGCCCAAACAGTGGTCCTTAACAGGATGGATGCCATAGTTGTTGCTAGATATGCACCCCTAGTTCTTCCTGTAGGCTTACATGCACTCCCAACCACATATTACATGAAATATTTTCCCATATATAATGGGGAAGGAGATTTCATAGCTGAGGAACATGTAGTAGCCTTCTACAACTTTGCAGACAACTTTAACATTGACTATGCAGATGTGTGGATGAGGTTTTTTGTACAAAGCCTTGATGGGAAGGTAAGAAAATGGTTCCAGGGCCTCCCTCCAGCCTCGATTGCAGATATTGATGCATTAGATGAAGCTTTCATAAATAAATGGGGGGATAGAATGGATTATCTGTATTGCATCATTGAGTTTGGGGCCCTTAAGAGAAATAATGGTGAGTCTATTTTGGACCTCACCAAGAGATTTAATAATATGTATGGTAGGATCCCAGATGTGTTAAAACCAATTGAACCCTCTTCCATGATCACTTATGCCAATGAATTTGATGCATAATTATCTCTTTTCTCGAGGGAGAGAATATCCACTACCTTTTTATCCATGCAAGAAGAAACCATTGAGGTTGAGTCCAACATCTTGGCATCATACAGGTTAAAGACTATATCTAAAAAGGATAAGAAGAAACAGAGAGAGGAATCCCCTACCTCCTCTAACCCATCGACATATGATCCAAAAATTGATGAAATGAGCAAAAAATTGAAGGATCTGATGTTTGAAATAGCTAAGTGGAAATGGGAATATAAACAACCAAACAAAGTTATTGAAGGGGATAGGAATAGAAATCCCAACCAGTTTAGAAGTCCAAATGATACCCCTCAGATAATGCAGAGAGAGGAGAAATGTTGATGACCAAAGAGTAGTACTTCCTTTCCAAAACATTCAGATTGAGGATATGGATGCCGATAGTGATGTTGTGGATGATGATGTTGTACTTTTCAATGAAACAGATTTTTACACCAGCCACTTAACGCAACAAGATTATGAGGTAGCATAATTGTTAGATCAATTTGATATTGATATAGGGGAAGAGGGAGTTATTCAAGGCCAACCCCAAAATAAATATGACTTGAGGCCTAGAATAGACACTCCTAAAGCCAACACCTATGATCAAAACAGGAAAACAAAGGTTCCTCCCAATCCAAATCCAAGCAAATGTTCATTGGATAAATCCCACAAACCACCTCCATATAAAATTGTTGTCCCTGAAGTAAAGGAAGTTAATAGGCCACAAGAATCTTTCATCCTAGAGAATGAGTTGAGAAATATCAAGATCCATGTACCTATGTCAGAATTGTTGAAAAATTATCCTTTCAAACAATCCATTATGAAGGTTCTGCAACCACCTACTTTTGTTGTAACTTCCAATGTAATTAGTCTGCAGGATGAGAACCCGACCATTACTGTGATCCCACAAATTGAGGATGGATCTGATGCTTCTCCAACATTCTACATATCTCTAAATGTCCATGAAAATATCCTACATAATTGTCTCATGGACTCAGGTGCCTTACACAATGTCATGCCTAAAGTTTTTATGGAGGAACTAGGTCTGGAGATCACCAAGCCCTATCAAGACCTTTACTACTTTGACTCCAAAAAAATCAAATATTTGGGATTAATAAAGGGTCTTGTGGTTTCTTTGGCATAGTTACCCATGAAAAATGTAGTGATGGACATCATTGTGGCTGACATTCCCCCCAATATTGGTATGCTTTTGTCCAAGACGTGGGCCAATAAGGTTGGGGGATCATTACAAATGGACCTCACATATGCCAACATCCCTATTTTCATAGGAGAGCACATGAGGCTATACAAGGAGGTAAGATTGGCCTATATTGTTAGTGACCATCAAAATCCAATAAAACACCCAATTCATGCTGTTGAGGATGATATCGACTCATCTATTTTTCATCTAAATAATGAGGAACCGGAAATTACAATCACCAAATGCAAAGATCAGTATTTGACATATCCATAGAATAAAGTGTGGAAGATGTGTTTCGATGGCTCTTCATCATAAGAAGGTTCTGGGGCTGGTATATTCCTCATTTCTTCTGCGTAGGAGGTCATAATGATCTCTTATAAGCTGGAATTCGAGACTACTAACAATATAGCCGAGTATGAAGCTTTGGTGCTTAGATTGAGGGTTGCTAAAGACATGGCCATTGAAATTTGTGTAGTCTTTGTTGATTCTAAGTTGATCATTAATCAATTCAAGAACATCTATCAAGCTAAACAATAGAGTCTCAAACAATACATGAATGAGGTGTAGGGCTTGTTTGATAACTTCTTTCTGGAATTTAATATTTCCTTCATCCCTAGAGAGGAAAATCAAAAGGAAGATTCTTTGGAATTGGTTGCCAACACCTTCAAACCTCCCATTGGCCCAAATATCAAGTATCAGGTGGAAGTAAGATATAGCGCAACCATACTAGACAACATAAAGCAATGGTAGGTCTTTAGTGATGAACTGGAGCTCCAAAGATTTATGAAAACCATAGAAGAATTCTCCAATATCTCTATAGATCAATAGGGTAAAGATGATGAATAAGAGAATCAACAAACATCTCATCTGATGAACAAAGTAGTTGGCCAAAACATTGTGTAACTTAAAACAAACGACGTCCCCAGGGATCTAGTGCCACTGGAAAGGTTATTTGACATTTATGACATCTCAAGAGGAGCTGCCATAAAAAATAAAGAAGAGGAAGTGATGGATTGCACCATTGGGAATGTTGAAAATCCAAAAATAGTCAAACTATCCAAGGAACTGCCTCCAGAACATAAAAAAAGGTATGTCATCCTGATGAAAAAGTTTGTTGATATTTTTGCATGGTTGTATGAGGATTTGAAGACATTTGAAACTGACATCATCCAAAACAAGATCCTTCTAAAGGTTGGTTCTAAGCCATTCAGATAGAAGATCGGGAAATTTAATCCCATACTGATGTCCATAATTGAAAAAGAGATGAAAATAATGCTTGATTTCAGAATTATTATTCCCTTGAGGTACTTAGATTGGGTGTCCAACTTGGTACCTGTGAGAAAAAAGAGTGGGGAAATACACTTGTGTGTTGATTTTCAAAATCTCAACAAGTGTTTTCTAAAATAAAACTATCCCCTACCCATGATGGACCATATTTTACAAAGGGTAGTAGATTCCCACATAATTTCCTTGTTGGATGGGTACTCTGGTTATAACCAGATAGCAGTATGTGAAGAAGACAAAGAAAAAACAACATTCACCACCCCTTGGGGGACATTTATGTATGAAAAAAAGACCTTTGGGATGATGAATGTAGTGGCCACCTTTCAAAGGGCGATGAATGTAGCTTTCGTGGGGGAGAAAGACAAATTTATGGTTATATATTTGGATGACATCACCATTTTCTCCAAATCAGATGAGGAGCATTTACAACACCTTCAGCAGATCTTCCGAAAATGCAGAAGGTATGCGATCTCTTTGAATCCCAAGAAGTCCCACTTTGCTATGCCAGAAGGTAATTTCCTAGGACACTTCATGTCCACATGAGGTATAAAAATAGACCCTAAGAGAGTGGAGGCCATTCAAAAAATTGAAATTCCCAGAAACAAGAAGTTTATTCAGTCTTTTATAGGCAGAATAATTTTTTGAGGTGCTTTGTGCCAAGCTTTGTTGAAATCAAAAGGCCTATCACCAACATGATGAAGAAATATGTTGTTATCAAGTGGTCAAAAGAGGATAAATTATCATTCCAGAGGATCAAACAAGCCTTGGTTGAAGCCCCTATATTAGTCATCCCTGACTATGCCAAAGAGTTCTTTATATTTTCTTTCGCTTCCGAGGAAACCATTGCTACTGTGCTACTGCAAAACAATGAAGAAGGGAATTAAGAACCCATATCCTTTTTCATCAAAGCCCTCTGAGATGTTGAGCTAAGGTATGATATATCATAAAATAAGGTCTATGCATTGGTCAAAGCATTGAAATCCTTCAGGTTGTATGTGTTACAATCTAACATAACATAGTATATTCCTAGTAGCAGTGTCAAAGAGATTTTGGTCTAGCCAGATAGTGAAGGGAATAGAGGGAAATAGATTTTCAAATTGTTGGAGTATGACCTAGACATAAATCCCACCAAGTTGGTCAAGGGACAAGGACTTTCCAAGTTGTTATCAGAATCAAACTGTAAGGTGTTGGAATTGCATCAGACCTTCACCCAATATGATGCACCCTTGACATAGTCTGTACAAGAAAACATGTAGGTATTTGAAAAATACTCTTCTTCACCTTGGTTCAAAGATATTATTTACTTTCTGCAACACCTAGAATTCCCACCACATGTGAAGAAGACGAGTGCCAGATCTCTCGAATTAAAAGCTATACAATTCTGCATTTTAAATCAGAACCTGTATTGGAGGGATCCTGTTGGCGTCCTATTAGAGTGTCTTGATGAAAATGAAGCTAAGAATGTCATAAAAGATATGCACAGGGGAGTTTGTGGGGGAAACCAACATTGGAAAACTACAAACCTCAATATCTTAAGAGCAGGGTACTATTTTTCCACCTTTTTCTATGATATATTCACTACAATAAGGACATGCAATCAATGCCAAAAGTTTGCAGGAAAGCAGAAGTTACTCTCACTTACCCTAAAACCTTTCACTACCAGTGGCCCCTTTCATCAATGGGGATTAGATTTCATAGGTGAAATAAATCCACCCTCCAGTGGAAAGCATAAGTGGATCCTCACTCCCACTAACTACTTTACCAAATGGATCGAGGTTGTGCCCACTAGAAATGCTACTGACAAGGTGATTATGAAATTTTTGGAAACCGATATATTTGCAAGGTTCAACTACCGTAGAAAGATTATAACGAACAATGCCTAGGAATTCAAGTCCAAATCCATGATTTTAGTTTTTTGGCAGCCATAACATCACGTTGACACATTCCATGCCCTATTATCCTTGGGCGAATGGGCTAGCTGAGTCATCAAAAAAGACTCTCATCAGGATCATCAATAAATTGTTGACTGAAAACAAGAAATCCCGGGACTCTAAACTTATTTATGCCTTGTGGGATGATAGGAACAACACCAAGAGATCCTTGGGAACCTCACCATTTCATCTAATCTATGGGATAGATGTTTTCTTCCCCACTTAGCTGGGTCTACCAGTTTTGAAATTCTTATAGGAAGAAATGGAAGAGCCAAATGACATCCAGAGGAGAATCTTTCAGCATACCAGAGAAAAATCAAATCAAATTTTGATAAGAAAACTAAGAAGGAGATATTTCGAGAAGGTGAACTAGTCCTGAGGTGGGATGCTAGATGGGAAGACAATTCCAAGCATGGTAAGTTTGATAACCTCTGGTTTGGTCCTTTTAAGGTGGTTGAGATTCTGGAAAATAACACATTTGTATTACACAATCTGGATGATACTGAAATTTTTGGAGGCCTAGTAAATGGGCTCTTCCTGAAACACTATTTTTCTTGAAATATTGAGGGAAGGTCCCTCTTGTACCATATATTCTTTCCTTTATCATTTTCATTTGAATAAGTTTGTCATTCAAGAATTTCATTTTTAGTTATTTTGTGTGTGAATAAAGACTCCATCTCCCAACAAAGGAATTGGGGTGTAGTTACAGTTTTATGTTCGATAAGATGCATGGCTGAGAGACCGTAGCAAATATACATGGTTGGCAGAAAGAAACAAAGGTAATAGAAGGAAGGTGGGAGTTCCAAGGAACTGATATGTTGTTCTTAGAACCTCACAGGGAAGTGCTATCCCTAGTTGGAGCCAATGTTGATACCTAAGTCTGCACCCCTTCCCCTCCTGCCTCTTTTCCCTATGCCTTCATCAAAGTTATTCCTCTTCTGGTTGGTTAAGTCGATTTCCCTCTCTAAATGACTTGGTTTTTCATCATTATCTTTCTTGATTGATTCTTTGCGCAAATTGTTTCTTTTTTCTTGAAGGATAATTGCATGTCGTGATTTGGTTCAAAATACTTGTCATCATGTTTTCCATTGATTGAGCATGAAACAGGTCCACCAAGTCTTTTGTGTGCATATGAGACATCCAAGACCACCAATTCCTTTGTATGCGCAGTAATATTCCACAGGGAACACCCGTGAACATAACACAATAGTTCAGAGAAGTCATTTTTGGGCCTAAATTGTGAAAATAGATGGGTTAAATTTCAATGGTGGAGATCCAGTAGACAAATCAAATCAATGGAAAGATTCCAGAACTCACATGAGGTTTAATCGAAAGATTTACACATAAGCCACTCCGCAAATTCGGCGCCGAAACATCTGAGATTGTCTTTGTCCAAAACTCCTGAACGTCGAACCACCACATCACTTCAGCGATCAACCATTCGGGAGATATCTACACTTAGCACTCAAAAACTCCCGAATTCCAAAATTCCGGAGCCACATGGAATTCATCAGTGGAGACATGTAGCATTCATCTAACCCTGACATGTGGCATTTATCATTGGATACATGTGGTACTCATTTCAGACACCTTTGGTTACATCATCTTCCCATTTCTGGGTGACACATGTCACTCTCTTCATGCAGACACATCAGTGACAGTGACATCATGGACATTTCATATTCAAAGAGTCGAAGTGTTGATCAATCGAAGAGCCAAAGTTCCACGTCACTCCACTAGTTTTGGCTTTTGGGAGTTATACATACTTTTTGTTTGAAAGCCCCGAACCCCAAAGAGTCCGAGACACATAACGCTAATCTATGCTGACACGTAGAATTCATCCGTAGTGACACATGGAATCCATCGATCACCGACACGTGGCACTCATTTCGATCATTTTTAGCATGCCATTTGCTCCATTCCAAGTGACATGTGTCACCCTTCTTTTCATGACATGTCATTGGTCATGATGTCACAACCACCATGTCACTCCGGGGAAATTTCCTCCAGGATATTTTGATCAAGAGTTAACATAGTTTCCAAAAGTGTCGAAGTCCCAAAGTGCCTAAGTTCCTTTCATGAAGGTCCTTCCTCAAGATGACACATGGCACATTCCACCTGGAAATCAATCCTAATGATGACATGTGGCCTTCATTTCAGGAATTTGCGGTACAACATCTTCTCCATTCCAGGTGACACGTGTCATCCTTCTGTCCAATGTCTGTGACACATCAACAATTCACATCACATCGCCACGTCATCTCTGGGAGATTGTCCTCTGGGATATTTATATCAAGTGCAGGCACAGTCTCCTGAAGTCCTGAATGCCCAACTCCCGAAGTATTTAATGGTAAAAATGTCTCAATCTTGGATCAAATCATGAATTAATGACTTTGGGAGATAGTAACTTCGGAAGATTCCAACCTAGAGAGAATGCAAATTGTCGAAGTGTCAAAGCATCGAAGCGTCGAAGATGTGTGGAACACTTTTGTCATGACACATGGCATCCATCAGTTGAGACACATGGAATTCATCAGTTGAGACACATGGAATTCATCAGTTGAGACGCGTGGCACTTATTTTAAGCACATTTGTGGCTATCATCTGTACTATTTCAAGTGACACATGTCACCCTACTTTCCATGACATGTTAGTGATGTGACGTCATGATGCCACATCATATTCGGGGGATCGTACTCTAGGAGGTTTCCAAGCACAACATTCAAAAAGATAAACTCTTGAACCTCGAAGAGCCAGAGTCTTGAAGTCCTTAAATGATAAATGTTAAAGTAATCTCAGGTTAATAGGTAATTAGTGTTGGATAATGACTCTGGGAGTTCTGTCCTCTAGAGGATATGTATACTCTGTTTGTTGAAGCTCCCGAACATTAGATTTTCGAACTAGATCACCCACATTTATTGCACATTTTGAAATGTTTAAAAAGGGGCACCAAACTAGGAATGGATAAACTACACATCCAGACTGTAGAAAGTATATTAGAGACTCTAGAAAACACCAGATGGATTGATTCTTTCCTCCAGGGGATAATTAGGGGAAAAAACTGCCAACATATTAAGTAATATCCAATGGCCTCCAACGGTGCACATGCATGCCAGTGATCAATGTAGAACTCGGTTCTGTCACTCCTAGTAATTTTGTATCAAATCTCAGTTCATTCCAACGTGCATCAATCTAGCTTCAATGCTAGTAGAAGTTTTTAATTGTTTAGTTCAAAACTCTTTTAGTTTAAAGAATAATAATTGGTCTTTTGTGTGTGATAAGAACCACTCCTTTTGATTAAGTCAAGCTCAGAGTATTCATTAACATACTCCAAGAATGTGTTTTAGTTAAGTTAATAAGTTTTTTTATAACCAATGTGTAGAGTGAAACCTCAGTTCCACATTGGTCGAGGGCCTCCATATATGTGATAAATAGACATTATTTCTATGTTAGAAGGGTTTGGTTTTGGGGAGAAAAAGATCAATACAACAACTGGTTGGACCCATTCTTCGCATGGATTAAATCTCCCTACCTGGTGAAGATACTATTTATGATAGTGTGTTTGTGTCCAAATTCGTATGTGTTACTTATCTTGAATACAATTTTGATTTGTGAGAAGTACATTTATTTTCTGTCATCTACTATATAACTTGTCTTTATTAATATGCAACCTATGATAACAACTATGCTTTGATAAAGATTTGTTTTTCTTTCAACCTGTGGGAATAAGTGTGTTTTTGGTACATGTTTAATGCTTGGAATGACATTTTAAGACTTAAACTTCTAGCATCAGATTGTTCATTGAAGGGTTTGTTGTTTTTCTTTGTTTCTTACCTTTATTGTCTCACTTGTGTGTCCGTAGTGTGCCACCAGCCAAGGAGGACCCTCATCCATGTCATTTGGACAACCAAACCATGCTCATGTCTTGGTAAACCAACCCTCTAACTGATCCATAAATAAAAAAACCAACCATTCATAACTTGAGGTGACCTATCTCTTCCCTTTAGCAGTTAGGTGAAATCATGCATCATTTAATTTCCTCAGATCCACACATATCCTAATCCCTCCAGTCTTATTTTCTTGGACCACCATTGGACTAATCCATTTTGATTCTTCCACGGGTTCTATGATTTATGATTCTAGAATTATGTCAATTTTTGCCTTAACTTTCTGCTTATAGATGGGATTTAATCTATATGGTCTCTGTCTAACTAGTCTTGCCTCTAGTCTGAGGGGTATCTTCATTTCTCTAAGATATCCTACTGCCCCTTTCATCTCTAAAAATGTGGCTAGGAATAAATCACTATACTTAGATCTGGGAACCAATAACCATGAATCAAGAACCAAGAAAACATTTGGCAGAGTTGCCATGAAAAATGTGGGAAAAATGTGGTTGGGAACGAAGAACCAAGAAAACATTTGGCAGATCTGTCGCGACTAACTAGAAATCTAAATTCACAACATTAGAAAATACCGTATGGAGGAAATTATATGGGATAATAATTGGAAACAATTTACATCTTGGGGCATGGAGGTCGGTGCATGGAAGGAGGAAACCAAATTTCTTGAGAAAATTAGCAATCAACACTATTTGGTTTCCCCACATATAAAAGATCTTGCTAGTTCAAAAGAAGTGGAATCCAAGTTAATCATCAGTTAATACCATGACAGTCATATATGGATTGAACACTGACTCAACATCATAGGGGGATTAATCCATAGAATTACAAGCCTACTGCATAGACGAGAGTCAATCCCAAAAAACCCGAAATCATCCAATTGGATGCATTACCTCACAGAGGGGACCTCAACAAAAAAATATAAGGGTTTACTCATCAATAAATTTACAGAGTTGTATGTGAAGTGGAATTTCATAATTGTGTCAATATGTTTCACTACCATAGGTCAGGCATTAGACATCAAAATTACAATTCTAGAGCCCATTGGTCAGATTTTGGAAAATGGGGTAATATTTAACTAGTTGGTGCACATATGAAACATCATCAAAATAAACTATAAATAATGCTAGGATCATGGAAGAGAAATCATATTTCCATCCCTCCTTATCTGGATTGCACTAAATGAATTTAGTCTAGTCAGTTAAGCAATGTTTACAATGAAAGAATACCGACTATGGAAAATTACAAAAAACATTCACTTGGTGCAACAGAGTTGTCGAAGTCCCTCTTGGATGATGATATGTTTAAAACGTTTATGCTAAATTTAAATAATGCATCTCATGCATGGAGGGTTGAACACATAGTGTGACGAGCACTATCGCCACCCTACCACATTCATATTTTCATTTATACAACTAAAGTATGGTGCAGAGTTCAGTCAACCCTTACACTTAAATACCTAGCTTACTAGCCAATGCAGCTGCAATTTTTTGAGTAACTGGAAAGGGAGTCTAATACTCAAATTCAAGTCCCCTTGAAAGTCCTGGAATCATATCTAGCTCTCATAACATCCCTCAAATATTTAGAAAAAGAAGAATAAAAGGAGGAAAAACTCTATACCATACCTTTTGTATACATCCTTGATAGTCAAGAAGGGTCCACTATGAAGGAGACACCAACAAAGAGGAAGATAAAAGAACATATGGTATTAAAAAAGGATAAAAACACCAATCAAGTTGAATGCAAAACAGGTGGACATTGGCATAGAATAGTAGGAATTATTCAAATCGGATGAGCCTCTCAATTTTTATGACCCAACTATGAAATAAAACCTTGACATAATACCAAGAAATTACTCCAACAGGTCAAGTGATAAGACAAAGAATATAATTGGGAGGCAACCACAACATGTGAAATCATCTAGTCAAGTGTTAGCCAAACATACAAAGAGGCCATGAATTAACTTAAATAAAATCAAACCAAAGTCATGAAATCCAAGTTAGCCATTGAAAAACATGTTACAACAAGGAGACAAACAAAGAAAAGGTTATAGGATCAACAAGAGGTAATTACTCATCGAACTAACCTGGTTCGAGGTAGTCAACCAAAATTGTATGAAGCTTCTCCTTCCACCAAACATATCCCAAAGAGGCAAAGAACAGATCAGAGTGTAATTGATCTAACAAAAGAATCCCCACCATTTGAGCCAACTCCAATTGTAGAAGATAGAGGACCAGTTGAGAATCCCCTTTCCCAATAGAAGAGAAAAAGGAAGGTGTATATTGATTTATCTTCTGAAGAAATAATGTCGGATCAGTTTGACAAGGCAAGGGTAGATAACACAAATGAACAAGTTGATTCATACCTAATCGACTCAAAAGAGGATGAACGATTAAAACATGACAAATGTACAGACCAAGAGCGGTCAACAAACCCAATCGAGTTGACCCATCGAAGCGAGTTGAATCAATCAGACACATTGACTGACATAGATAAAGAAGGAAAACAACAGTCAAATCACACTGGCAAAGGATGTCAATTTTCACATGCAACTCTATGTGACTATTTTCAGATCTCAAAATTGCTTCCTAGTGATCTATCATTGAACAAATTTACATTGAAATTATTGATTGAAAACATATGCAGTGGAAATAACAAGATCATATATGAATCATCAATACACAAGAGACAATATTTTTGTTCTATAACATTTTATTCAATTCCCCAAATATGAGGACCAAAACTAGTTCTCCCAAATTCACCAAAACTAAGGATAGAACTAGTCCTCTCAAAATCACCAAATCTGAGGAAAATTGTGTCCTCCAATAAACAAACAAGAAAACCAAACCTCAACAATATATGGAAATATCTGCTACCCAAGAATATGATGTAGATCACTTGTACAACATGCTGACGTCACATGTCAGCTTGTATGGATATGCACCTGCCCAGAAAACCAGATACGTTATTCACCAACTGGAAACCTTTGGACTTACATGGTTTTCTCTCCTACAAACTGTGTATACCCTATACATGATTCATGCTTCTGAAAACCACATATATATCTACTTCACCCATCTAAAATCGTGTATGAGTACACAAAACTGGTACGGTCACCTCCGTACACTTCACTCTCTACCGCCTTCTTTCTCCTAGAAAAGATTCACCACCTTATAGAATTTCCTAGCTAAGATCAACAATCCTGCTTGACATAAGTGAAAACTCACTTATGTCAACTCCATGCTTCCACGATGATGATCTAATGTCACAATGACATCTCTCCTTTATATAGAGTCCAATGAGTGATTTTATGAGCCCTTCCTAAACTAAACAATTAATCATAATATTTTAATCCTATTTGTGGGCGTGGCACCCCCACAAAACCCACAAATCCCATCAACTTTCCCATGAGGCCTTAGTCTCATTTCTAGGCCAATTTCACTAAAAAAAAGTCAAATAGGTTCCAAGAAAATTCCCACATGCTTGGAACCTTGGCCTCTAGTGGGAATACCTCCTGAAGCTACAAAAATCAACACTCCCTCTTAGTGAGGGGGGTATCCCATCCTCCAACACATGGATGCACCATTTTCGCACATAGTAGATATGGATCTACATATGCCACCTCATATTTAGTCCAATATTCTAAAATGGATACTCCCTCTGTCACTATGTCAAATGGATCATCAAACTCTATCAACATGAGATTTGTTATCATAGTTGCACTCCAAACATCATGATTGGATAATATTACTATTAAATCTTTCTAACTGGATACATACATGGTCATTGAACCACAACTTGTTGTCTAGTCTGTCTTATTGGATACATCCTCAGTCCCTGAGAAAAAATATGTATGGCAGGTCGCATCCTCAATCACTGAAACATATCTTGTTGTCCACTATGTCTGAATGGCCACATCCTCAGTCCTTTGGGATTTTCTTTTCTTATTGGTCACATCCTCAGTCACTGAAGTGAATCCTTTTGTGTGATACACCTCATTTTCCTCTCCCTCTATGAATGAAGGAATTCATGCTCCCCGGACCTCTTGATTGGTTGCCTCCTCTGTTAATGTAGAAAAACCTGCTAAAGCAAGTGTATCCTCCATAGAGGTATCACATGCCCTATAAGCTTCCTCCCTCTAATTCTCTTGTCTGGCCTCCTCCACCCGTGACACCTTCATGTCAGTCCTAGAATATGTCTCTCTCCAAATTTAACCTGAGGGGGAACTCCCTTTGGATGACCGTCTCTCCCTCTTAGCCAACTGAATCTTCCTGAGATATCAAAAACTTTGAGATCGCATGCTCCTCCTAAAACTTGACTCCCTATGAGTCTGCACATCCAGTGGGGCCATTGTCTCCCTTTCCACTATCCTATGCACAATCCTGGGAGGCTTATCCTCCCTCCTATATCCTTAGGGATGAATCATGATGCAGGAACATCACTCCACCTCAATAGCGGGCCAACTATCTAGCACATCCATATGCATTCAAGGAGGTGAGAGGCGCCAACCCTCTCATTTTTCCCTCAAATCTAAAATTTTAATGTAATTAAATAATATTAAATGTTGTAAGGCTTGAGAAGAGATGGTTCATGCCTTTGCACAAGTAGTAGTTGAATTCACCTTTAATGGTTGACAGTAGACTGATCTAGAGTTGATTCAGACTAGATGTTCATTCAATGTAATCTGCCTCAGTGGATAGGCGTTGTAAATGGTGATTAGACACCACTAGTGTAGCTTGGAGGGAAAGGCTCGAGGAGCCCCTCTTTTGTAAAATATTGTAAACAATTATTCATTGATTCATAGAAGAGAAGGAGAGGAGAGAGAGAGACAAGACTCAGTTGTAGTCTGAGCTCACACATTGTAATTTGCATTCTCGTATTAATACAAAAAGAATAGATTTACCTATTTATGAATTCATGTGTGGTGAATGTTTATGAATGTTATATGTGTGTTTATGTGTGAATATGTTGTATATGTATGATAGGTTTCCATCTGTAGGGTTAATATAGAATTCACTATCTGTTTGATAGTTTTTGAGTTGTTCTGGGTTCTTTAGGTTGTGCAAGGAGTGCACAACAGGGTATTGGGAACTCTGTAATCGAGTGCAAGGAATGCGCATCTGCACTCTTTCAAGTCAGAGAAGAAATCGCCAGGAGGGCACACAAGAGAAAACACGACTCGAGAGGAGCCTCAAGGTTGTTGAACACCTTGTAGGGGAAATTTTGTGCAGGAGAGAGCACAACCAGAGGAGTTGAATACTCTGAGATCTCTACCAGGTGGGCATCGAGCAGGTGCAAGTGTGCACGAGAAGAAATATTTTTTGAGTTCTAAGAGAAGAGAACTATCAAGGAGAGAGCATCCTAGAGCTACTGAACACTCTGGAAATCCATGGAGGGAGAAACTACTTCATAGTTGTTGAACACTCTAAAGGAAAGGCTTTGTAAGGAGTTCATTGAGAAGGTGCAAGGAGTGTGTGAAACAAATTCTCATAATTCAAAACTTTAGGAGTGAATTTGTGCAAGGGATGAACAAGGCCAACACCCTACTGAAGTATTGGTAGACACTCTGTAGGAAAAGAGAACGGAAGAGCCAAGAGGGTGTGAGAACCTGTCAAAGAAACAAATGGATGATACCCTTAGAAAAGTTGAGCAATTTCAAAGCTCAAGAGAATCAGTGTTGTCCTGCACAGAAAGGTTGATGCAAGGAGTGCAGGAGGTAGAGACAGTCTGATTCCTAGACTATGGGATAAGTGAAAGCGTGTGCTCACACTTCATCGAAGTGCGGAACAAATCTCAGAAGTAATAGCGCAAGGCGTGCATAGGATAACTTGCTTCAAGTTTTAAAGGCTCAACAGGATGAGTGTTAATTTCCAGGAGGGCGCAAAAATCCCTTTGAAGGGAGCAAAAGGTTGAGACCTTTTGGAGGATCGAGTGATTTCTAATATTGGAATAAGTAGTGCAAGTGTGCATCGTGACTCTGCACAATGAGAAGAGGTAAAAGGACCCTATAGGTTCAAATTTGTGTAGACAATGAAAAGAGTCTGCACAGGTGAACTTATTCCAGGTTCAATCTCAAGGAGGAAAAGCAAGTGAAGACTCAAAGTAGAAACTCTTGTAGGAGGATCCAAGGCCTCAACCTTGCGCTATTATAATTCTTCTAATTTGAGAGAAATTCTAAGCTCAACAGAGAGGAGCAACCACAACCGTTAGATCTGCTGTCGTAGAAGATTTTGACCGTTGGATTGAAGTCCAGATAGAAGGAGGAGCGTTGAGGAGGAGATAGATCCTATCCATCGGATCTGAGCGTGAAGGACCAATAGTCGTTAGATCGAGAGGTAGGTGCATGAGACTTAAATCCTTTTAAAGTGTACAGGAGAGTGGGATAGCAGAAGTTCCGAAGTGCCAAAGCTAGTCGGGACTGTCCATCACCCAAGGTGACAGGTGGAAGAATATCAGAGAGGTTTCTGGAGGAAGATATTTAGAGAAATTGCATGGAAAAAACATTGTTTTCTGCCAAAGTCATGAGGAGAAAAGTCATCCTAGATGTTGGTGCTAGGAAGGACACGTGACAGTGATCCACAGACTTCAAAATAAGATTCCTTCGGAGGAAAGGCAAAGTGGAATAACCAAAACTCCTGAAGGTCGTAAGTCCTGGAGGGTTAAAGGCAACATAAGCCATCGAAGAGAAGAGGGACATGTGGAGCGTGCAGATCCATGCCAGAGAACTGACATACCAGGAGAAAGAATGTGGAGGAGCATTGAATATAAGTCATCTGAGGTGGAGAGGAGGAGAGATCTCAACCATCGATCAAGAGGAGCACGTGACGCTTGAACTATAGTTTCGGGTGGTAAGAACTATGGAAGAAAGCGGGTGCATAAAGGTGAAGAACTCCCAAAGATATAGGAGAAGGAATTTTGAGGGTTTGTGGAGTGCACACATGAATTCGGCCGAAGCCCAAATTTTCGACGAGATCTTAGTCGTCGGATGCCTGAGGATTAAGAACCGTTGATTCTTGCACCAGTTGTGTTTGTGGTTCATAGTCTGGAGGTTTTGGTGCTAGCTGTTGTGAGAAAGGCCGAAGCCCAGAGCCCGAAGTGCCTTTTTGGATAAACCTTGGGTCATAGATCGAGGTCGCATTAGGGGGGGGCTAGCAGAAGGAGATAGTGCCCACCTGTATAGACTTGCTAAGATTGCTAGGGAAAGGGTCTGCGGGTTCCATAAGACTTGTGCCTAAGGAGAAAAAGGTCTCGTGTTAAATTAAATTGGGGGTTATCATGGTCCCAAAGGGATGATCCAACTCATATATTTGAAGATCCTTGACAGGGAGGTCGCATAACCCCTAGGAGGGAAGGGGGGGATAAATCAAGTTGTATCAGAGTGGAAATTTTCTTGCAGAAAGCATGAAAAGGTGAGAAGGTGAAAAGAGATAATATGATAACATCAAATGGTATCATAGGTTTATGTAGACAACAAGTGAAGGGAGACATAGTGTTGATGCTCTGTGTATGATTGCTTGCAAGTGTGCAACAGTTAAGAAAACAACCAGGTGGGTTATAGGAGAAGCTGGAGACACTCTCAGTGGAAGAGTAGACAACAGACAACCAGGAGGGATGTAGATAGATAAAGAATATGGATACTGAAGGCCATAGGCATGGTCAAGGAAAGGTTCACTAGCATAAAAAAAAGGAAAATATAGACAAAGAGCATGAGGAAATCATAGCAGAGCTCGATAGGCTAGCACTAAAAATGCAACAAGAGGCATAGGTACGCTGGAGGTATGAATGGCCTCTGAAGTAGAGAGCAAGGTAGCATGTTCAAAATTTGTTGGCCAGAAGGAAGAAACAAGTGTTGAGGAGGTGGCTGATGGGATTTGAAACCCTCAGTGACACAGTGGAAGTGGTTCATATCTGTGAGCCAGAAGTAGGAGAAAAACTTAGTGATAGGGAGAGAAGATCATCTGGTAATCTCATAAATTGCCAGAAGGGCAGAGGAAAATTATCATATTTCTAGGTGGGAAATGAAATGAGATCGGTTGATCTCATAGACTGCTAGGAAGAAAAGGAAGAAATCCCAATTTTCTAGGAGGGAAAGGGAGAGGAGAGGAGACTATCTGAAAGTCTCATGAAATCATTTAAGATTTCATATCATCAAGGAGAGCGGATGGAGGAGGATCAAGGGTGTGTTATGATCATTGGGGAATTCAGATATTCCTTCCAGGTAGCCAAGTTGAGGCCAGAGCATGTGTTGCAGAGGAAAAAAAATAAGGACATCCAATACAGACTGTCATAGAGGAGGAGGAGGAGGAGGAGAAGATACTAAATTCTTCCCCAACAGAAAAAGAGGAGCATACAATTAATATGCTCACTCCATGGGAGAAGGAATTGGAGATACTAGAGGATTGGTTGAATAATCGAGAACTAGAATATGGCTGTCAGAAGATAGACATGTCAGAGGGAGCAGGATGACAACATGAGGAGCAGCTGGAGGAAGCTGTAGTTGAATCAGTACAAGAGGAGCTGACAAGAGTTAGTCTTCCAGAGGAGATAGTTGAGCAACAATAGCTCAGTGAGGAGCCTGTAGAATTGGAATCTACAATAGAGTGGCAAGTCAAAGCCACACGTGACAGATACAGAGTGGGAGATCAGGTTGATTTGCTATTTTATCAGCATGAGGAAGTGCAACAAAAAATACTTCTAAGAAGGAACCAACTAGGAGAGATGTTGGAAGAGGTGATACAGGAGATAAGAGAGATGATGTTGAAGTTAAAAAAAGAAGTTTTCAGTAGGAGGAAGCTGAACAAAGGAGGATTTGCAAGAGCAGTAGGGAAGAAACAACAACAACAAAGAAGAGGAGCAGGAAGAAATCTCCAAAGAAGAGTTTGGGATCTAGGGGGGCTTCAACAATAGAGTAGAGGAG
>JASDQU010436582.1:0-18085 GCA_032191745.1 Picea mariana
ATTAATTAAGAACGATCCCTTCATAATCTGTATTTTAGTTTCAATGAAACAATTCTACTATACTCTAGAGTTAAAATAAAATTCCATCAACTCTACTATAACCTGGAATTTAAAATAAATTCTATCAAATCTACTATAATTAGAAATTAAAATGAAATTCCATCAACGCTACTATAATCCAGAAATTAAAATAACCCATCAGACTCTACTATAATCTGGAAATTAAAATGAATTCCATCAACGCTATTATAATGTCATTCCAACAATTCTACTTAATCTAGAGTTGAAATAAATTCCATGTAAGGATTCTATGGAAGAGTTTTCCTAGAAACAATTGGTAGGCATTAAACAGTAATAACTTGTATAAACCTTTTTGCAGAAATATTAAAAAGACATCGAAAATTATTGGAAAGGTTGTTGATGATACAGTTTCATAATATATAATTGATGTGTTAACCTCCATAATAAACCCAAGCCATATTCCAGCAGCCAAAATTCCAAAAGAGTCCAAATTTTACAGTAGTAACAAATGTCTGTGGGATAAGAGTAAATTTCGCTACGTTAAAGTTGCGCTACAACATATACAGATAGTAATAAATCTCTGTGTAGTTTTAATTTAAAATTTTGATAGCAATATAATCCTGGTGTATTAATAATTAAAATTAATGGAAATAAAGTCTCTGTGTACTAATAACTGCAATGAAATTAGCAATACATTTCTGTGTAGTAATAATTAAATTCAATGTAAGTAAAATCTGTGTAGTTATAATTGCATTTTAAATGCTATTCAATGTAATCACTATTTCAAACGTTATTCTCTTTATTCTCTTTATTCGCTTTAATCAAATTTCAAATGCTATTCATTGTAATCACTATTTCAATTGCTATTTCAAATGTTATTCGCTTTATTCCCTTTAATTGAATTTCAAATGCTATTCGCTATAATCGCTAATTCAATTGTTATTTCAAATGTTATTCGCTTTAATCGCAGTAGTAGAAATAAAATGCCAAATCAATCGCAACAGTAATGATAAAATCACAACAGTAATAATATAATTGCTAATCAACGCTGATCAAATCAATGTTGATCAAATCCATAACTAAATCTCTGTGTAAATACATAACTAACTAACAATAAAATCCATAACTAAATCGTTGCGTAAATAACAATAAAAATCCATAAATGAAGAACAATAAAAATCCATAACTAGATCGCGGTGTAATAACAATAAAAATCCATAGCTACAGAAAAATAAAAATCCATAACTAGAATGTTTTGTAAATAACAATAAAGATCATGTCTAGCAATGATAGTGCATGCGCATTGTGCACTCCAAGTACTACCCACACATTCATCACGCATTCATCATAGATTTGGAAACGAAGAGCAATGAAGTGGTAATCCAGAAAGAGATCTGGAACGCAATGAAGTGGAAATGCGGAGCAATGAAGTGGAAACACTGGGTAAAGTGAGGGTTAAAACAAGGTGTAAATGCACGATGAAAACTAAAGTAAAAACAGAGGGTGTCGAGATTACAACTCAAGGTAAAACGCAGAGGAACTCACTGCAAATAAATGTTGGGCAGATGAATGATCCTACACTTATTATCCATGCACAGGAAATAAAGGCATTTGAATCTAAATCTTTAACGTCGGAGTGAAATACAGTAGATTCAGCTCCTGGTCGACTGCTCACGAACAGACTAATAACTTATAGGATCAAGGAACAGAGGATAAAAACAGAAATTTGCATCCAAATCTTCTCCGTGGAGAAGAAAATAATGAAATGAAAGCGCAATCAAGGAATAAAGAAAACGCAGGCATGAGATACAAGAGCACAGGCAAGGTTTTGAGTCCAGGGCTCATTTTGGCCATGTGAAAATAGATAGTAACTTAGAAATAAAGGATATTGTAGATAGCAAGGGTTCTTACTGAATGAATCAAGAGACAAAGGGATTACAATTACCATAGAAATACATTTGCAAGGAAATCTCATAGCAATGGAATCTTCATCCGAGTACAGTAAAATAAACAAGTGTAAATTAAATTTCATTGCAAGTAACAACTTTAATAGGTGTACCTTATCCAAATGTGAATGCTCTGAAGTCATTGACCCACGTGCGCTCTATCCATCTCTCACCTTCCAACTGATGTGACCTCACTGATACCTCCCAACCAACGCTAGGGGTACTCTTCTTCCCCCTGAGCCCCCTGAGCCACAAAGGGGCCATGCACACAATACCAGAGAATTTTAGCACCCAAATCGCCTCGCAAGGTCGAGCTACCACTTGTTAACTGAGTTGGGTATCCCAACTCCCACAAGAGAAAGTTCAGTCAAGATAAAATTTCAACAGTGTAACATTACATAAGCCATATGTGATCCATACTCCTCCTCTTCCATCCTTTTTATAGAGTTTCTTAGTCATTATTTTCCCAAACCCTCATTATATTCCTTTTGGATTTATTTAATTAGGAAAAACCTCCCCCATACACATGTCTCTCGATCCCCTAGTTTCACCATAAAATAAATTATATTAATTAATTAATTATTCTTATTTCCCTCACCCACCTAAAAGTGTTCCTAAAAATGCTCCTCGGTGTCCCAATATTCCCTTACAATTCTTAAATGACTTACGCCTTACTTAATTCCTAGTTGAGTTCATAAATAGAAAGTTCCAAAGGCTAGATTTCTTACTAAGTTAGACATTCAGCTTTTTATTTAAGTTTCCCCTTTTCCTTAAGTTTCCATGTTACCT
Organism: Picea mariana; assembly: GCA_032191745.1. NCBI lineage: Eukaryota > Viridiplantae > Streptophyta > Pinopsida > Pinales > Pinaceae > Picea > Picea mariana. The sequence continues at coordinate 2,757 of JASDQU010436582.1, forward strand.
TGAGTTTCCTTTTCTTTTAAATTTCCCCCTTTTTCCCTTTTAACCAAAGATCAGTTTAGCAAGTGTAGATAAAAACAACCATTTACCATTTTAATAAATTTAATACTACATTATAATTTTTTTAATTTAATAATTAAGTTTGAATTTCTTACCCCCCCTTCTTGTTACATGTTTATTTAGTTTTTCTTTATCCACATGTTCTACTTAGAACTAGGTTTTTAATTTCACTAGGCTGGGCTGACAATTTTTAAGGGAACTTTTAGTTATTAACTTTACTCATACCATCATCTATTTTAAGGCCGACCAGGTCCTAAGGAGACATAGTTTTCTAGGCACTAGGTTTATTAACTTATCATAGTTGAAATCGCAACGTTCCCTTCAGGACGCACTACGTGCTCCAAGGGTGCCACTCGCCTCTTTCTGTTTTCTTTGCGCAACATGCCCTTCGAGATGCACTACATGCTCCAAGAGTGCCACTTGCCTCTTTATGTTTTCTTTGCATGACCTACCCTTCAAGATGCACTACATGCTCCAAGGTTTTCAGTCGTCTCTTGACTGAATTTGGTAGATGTCAAACCCCTGGATTCAATAGTCCATCAGGTAATCTTGTGGGAAACTAAGGGACTCTAAGGAATAAGGAACCTATCATATTGCGCACCCCTTATTATCATCATGAGCGATTGTCACAGTCTGACTTCATGGCATCCTGGGTCTTCTTGAACTAGGTAATCGTTAACCTACAATTCGATCCATAGCGAGAGTTCTAGTAGGTTGTGGCAGGGTTGTTTCTACACCTCTCCCTCAATGTCTCTGGTTGTCGTGTATGACCCCTCTACTCCAAATGTGAATTTGGTCGGAAAGCTATCATCAACATGCATCCATCAATGAATCATGTCAACAATAATAATCAAGCATCATAACATCTAATCATTTGTACATATGTCATATCAACCACATTCAAACCCTAGTAGTCCACTCCCTGACTTGATCCAGAGTCCAAGGGGTTTCATCGATGCCTTTAAATCCTCAATGCACAGAGTCCTACACACTCAGGAGAACCCATTCAATAGAACCTGTCTATGTAAATACAACAAAATAACATATCATCAAATAAATAATATCTCATAATCATAATCAAAACATCCAATAGTATAATACCCCGGATCACTTACATGCAAGTGTCCTCAAAGAATAAGTTTGCTCAGTGCACGCAAGAGAGGGATGTTACATACACCCTCTCTTCTTTTAAACTTCATCCTGAAGTTTCACAATATATTAGTGCCAAAATAAAGTATATCACATTATCATAAGTCTATCTATCAAACAAAAATGGAAATTGTTGACACATATCGTATGCATCCTCCCAGGTCGCCGAGTGTGGACTATAGTTGTCCCACTGGACCTTAAATTGATCTACTCTTTGACGTCATAGTTATCGAATGTGATGGTATAGGATGCGGATTGGCTCCTCCATGAGCACACCCCCATCAGATACCTACAAGGTACTCATGTCAATAACATGTGTATGATCACTAATATAATGTCTCAAAACAGATACATGAAAAACATCGTGCATACGCCTCAAAGAATCAGGAAAGGCTAGTTGATAGGCCACAGGCCCCTTATTTTCCACAATCTCAAAAGGTCGCACTAACCTAGGAGATATTTTAGCATCCTTTCCAAATTTGATTGAACTCTTATGCAGTTTCACCCACAAGAAGACTCGATCGCCAACTTCATAACTACGATCGACATGATGCGCATCGGCATAACTCTTCTGCTGATATTGCACTTCCTTTGTCCTTTGTCTCATTATTTTCATTTGATCTTCCATTTCTTGGATCACTTCTGGTCCCACTAGGACCCTATCCTCAAGCTGATCCCAACTCAAAGGTGTCTGACATGATCATCTATAAAGAAACTTGAAAGGCGTTATCTGAATGGTGCTTTGATAACTGTTGTTATATGCGAATTCTACCAGTGGCAAGAATTCTTCTCAATGATTTTGTTGGTCCATCACGTACATACACAACATGTCCTCCAATATTGGTTTTCTTCTTTTGGTCTGCCTGTCTGTCTCCGGTTGATACGCGATACTAAAGTTAAGTTGGGTTCCCAAGGCCTCTTGGAAACTAGTCCAAAATTGTCCTGTAAACACTGATCCTCTTTCGGATATAATCCTCTTAGGCACACCATGAATCCTCATAGTCTCATTGATGAAAAATCTAGCTATGTCAGGTGCCTGATAATTCGTACGCACAGGAATAAAATGAGCACTCTTTGTCATAGTGTCGACTACCCAAAAATCGAGTCGTGTCTCCTTGCTGTTAGTGGCAGTCCAATAATGAAATCCATAGAAATGACCTCCCATTTCGATTCTGGAATAGCGTGTGGTTGTAGTAATCTTGTCGAATGCCTATGTTCAACCTTCACCTGCTGACATTCTAGACATCTTTCCATGTAGTTGACAATGTCTGCCTTCATTCCTTTCCAGAAGAATAAGGGCTTAAGTTCTACCCACATCTTCGTGACTCTGGGATGAGCCATGTACACTGATCTTTGAGCTGTGTTTAGGATCAAAATCCTCAACTCATCGTTGGGTGGTACGTAAATTCAACTTATAAATCTTAATAACCTGTCGTTGTCCACAATAAATCTCTCAAATTTTGATACCATCATTGTGTTTTGTCTGATAAAATCCTTGACCTCTTTGTACCAGTCATCACCACGTTGTAAAGTTAGGGTATTTTTATGTAGATTCGTCTAAAGAGGCATCACCGAAAAGATGTGTGGTCTCTGACTCAGCGCATACACCACTATGTTCATTGTTCCTTCTATGTAAGTAATCTTGATAATAAATTTTGACCAATGTCGTTGTCGCACATTCAAGTCTCTTTGCATAAAGATGTGTTGTAGTCCTCAGTGGTCCGTTTTTGGTTCAAATTTTCATCCAATAAGGTAGTGTCTCCAAAATATCAAGGCATAAACAATGGCTAACAACTCGAAATCATGCGTTGCATATTTCTTCTCATGCCTTCTCAACTTTCTCGAGATGTAAGCGATCACCCAACCGTATTGCATCAAGACTCCACCTAAGCCTTCTTTGGATGCGTCAGTGCATACCAAGAATTCTACGTCCATGTCAGGGACCTTTAGTATCAATATTGTTGTCAACAGCTCCTTGAGCCTCCGAAATGCTTCCACACATTTCTCCTTCCAAACAAACTTCTTATTCTTCTTCTGCAATTCCATGATCGGATTTGCTATCTTCAAAAAACCCTCGACGAACCATCGATACTATCCCGCTAAACCCATGAAGCTACACACTTCGGGGACATTTGTCGGCACATGCCATTCCATAATAGCCTCGAATTTAGCTGGATACACAATGATACCTTCGTCCGAGATGACATGCCCTAAGTAATGAATCTTTGATTGATAAATCGAGCATTTAGATAGTTTCCCTAACAATTTGTTCTCTTGAAGACATTTTAGAACTAAGCACAAGTGCTCGTCATGCTCCTCCATCATCTGAGAATATATCAAAATATTGTCAATGAATACTTGGATGAATTTGTCCTAGTATTCGTGAAACACCCCCTTCATCAAACTCATAAATACCCCTAGGGCGTTCGTCAGTCCAAATGATAAAACAGTAAAATCATAATGTGTGAACCTCGTCTTAAAAGTCATCTTAGGGATGTCATCCTCCTTGATATGAAACTAGTGATGCCCTGATCTCCAGTCAATTTTTGAAAACAATGTCGCGCCTTTCATCTGATCAAACAGATCATCAATCCTTGGCAAGGGATATTGATTCTTGATCGTTGCCTTATTCAATTGATGATATTCAATGCAGAGTCTCCATGACCCATCCTTATTATGTATGAATATAACAGGCACACCCCACAGTGACACACTTGGACGTATAAGTCCTAGGTCTAGAAACTCCTTTAGTTGCATTTTCAACTCCTGCAACTCCGGGGTCAACATCTGATAAGGTGTTCTTGCTATCGGTTCAGTCCTCGGTTTTAGGTCTATGGTAAATTCTAGCTCCCTCTCTGGCAGTATCCCAGGTAACTCCTCAGGGAAGACGTTGTGCATTCTCTTTCGTAGTTGCAAGGAAGAGATGAACCTCAGGGAAACTCCCTAGTTCCAACCTACAATCATGTGTCTCTATCCCTCATCATTGACCAAACTCAATTGTTTCATCTTATAGTTGAGTATCACCTCATGTGATTCCATCCAATATATACCGATCACGACATTGTAAGATCCTAATATCATGACGTACAGGTTGGACCTAGTGACAAACTCTCCCAATTTAAGTCTGCAGCCCGTAACCTTCCAACCAAACTTTGTTTTGGTTCCTGAAGCAAATTTTACAAAGATAAACTCATCCTATTTGACTACCTTTACCTTAATTATTTTTAGCGTTTCCCTAGAAATGAAACTCTCTGTAGCACCTGGATCTATCAAAATACTAAGGGTTTGGTTAGGGATGGTACCTGACGTCTCAAGCATAGTCGACTTGTGCTCTTCCTAGCGGTTATTTACCACTGCATGAATCCAATGGGCCTTGCCCAAATCTCCCATGGTAGTGGGTCCAACTGATCCATATGCTCTGTCCCTCTCCACTGGGAAGTCATGCTGGTAATGTGGTTCCCCACATGTCCAACACCCTTTCTTTGGTTCAGTACTCCTGGTACCCGAAGTAGAAGTTGATGGCCCATCGACTTGGAACCTTGGTATAGTCTGCTGAACATGCGTAAATTGTTGTTGTTGTGGTCGACGTTGTTGTTGGTGTTGTGGTCCTTGGTAAGGAGTCCGTTGATGAGGTGTTGTTCATCGAGGTGTAGTGAAAGTGGATCTTCTCTAGAAGCCACGATATTCTGGTGAATTTCTATCTGGTGTCTGATGTTGCTACACACCAAATGACACCTGCCCCGCTGGTCTCACTGGATTCCTGCTCTTAACCCTGCTGATAAGATCCTCCTTTTCTATGAGGGCCTTCTGGATGACATCATGCAAGGTTTGAGGCTTCAGAATCCTAACCCTCAGCACGAATGTTGACATTAAGGCCAAACACGAACCTGTTGACCTTAAGTTTCTCAGTATTCAGCTGCAGATCATATTGAAGCATATCCATGTAACGAGCCTCATACTTAAGCACTGTAAGACAATCATGTCTCAAGGAATTTAACTCATTGAGCTAGTGCTCAATGAATTCCTCTAAAATATACCTCTCTCGGAACCATTTCTCGAACAGTTCCCATGACACGTCTTCGACGGCCATGTTCAATTGCAGCAAAAGAATCTTCCACCATAAAAGAACGCTCCCCTTCAGTTGAAATACTGCCATGTGGACCTTCATGTTGGAGGTATAGTCGCGAAGTGAAAATTACATTGCCATATTCTCCAACCATGCCTCGATGGCTACGCCATCCAGGGAACCAAAGAACTCGGGAAATTTGACCTTCTTGAGTTCGCGGTGAATGCTACCAGTACCAACTGAAGTGCGCAGTGGACCCTCAGGGGGTGTTGGGTACCTGGCCTTATCTCTATCCAAATGGTTGATCAGTTCCTCATACATCTGCTGAAAGGACCTCATCAGCCCAACCACATCACTCACAACTATATGTTCCTTCCCGAAAACATGTTCGTCTCCCTGGGGGTTAGACCCCTCGGGCCCGGATGATACTAGGGGCAATGCACCTCCTCCCCTAGCACCCCGTCTTCTGGCTTCGCGATGTCCTCTAACCATGATTACCTGCACGAATACAAGTCAACTTAATTAGCAACATTATAATCAATTATCAAATCAATGGAATCCGCAATGATCCCAAGTCCCAGGTCGAACCCGCTCTGATACCATATGTAACGAACCTCGTCGTTATGACTACACATGATGCAAATCAAGTGAATTTTTTTTTTGAACGTAGGGAGGTGACAACGACAACAATTAATCAACACAGTCTGACAATGAACACAACGTACGCAATTCAAGAAACAGACAACAATGACCCAGCTTACTCGCACATCATGCAACTGGACGAAACATGTGATAATCAATAGATGATAAAATATAAAAATGACTACAATCCCCTCGAGACGCACATAACCCTAAGCTAGGTTTCATGTGCACTTATCAATTAATGTGTGCAATGATCCAAACATACAGTGCCACGTCACCACCTTGCAAAAATTATGCTAGGAACCCAAGTGCAAACAAAATAAGTCTAAACCTTCCACCCAACATAAAATCCCACGTGCCTTAAATCCAATTTGCACACTCATACATTATACGACGTTGTTAAATGAAGGTGCTCTAACATTTAGGAATCACAAGACGTCGAGCGACTACACAATACCTTCAATTGCGCGACATCTATATATAATTCAATAATAAATTTATCATCAAGGACTCAATCATCACATAAGTAACCAGTCTCTAACTACAATAAAACATATAACAATCTTCCAGTATCATCATATCTTCCATTCAAGGTTTTAATAATCCAATAACTTATTTATATGTTATTAAATTTTTCCAATTCAATCAAGCAAGGAATCATACGATAGAAGGGGGACTTCTATCTAATTTATCCTTCATTAAGAACAAGACTAGATGAGTTGATTAGAAGATTCCATTTCTTAATTAAGAATGATCCCTTCATAATCTCTATTATAGTTTCAATGCAATAATTCTACTATACTCTAGATTGAAATAAAATTCCATCAACTCTACTATAACCTAGAATTTAAAATAAATTCTATCAACTCTACTATAATTAGAAATTAAAATGAAATTCCATCAACGCTACTATAATCCAGAAATTAAAATAACCCATCAGACTCTACTATAATCTCGAAATTAAAATGAATTCTATCAACACTATTATGATGGCATTCCAACAATCCTACTTAATCTAGAATTGAAATAAATTCCATGTAAGGATTCTATGGAAGAGTTTTCCTAGAAACAATTGGTAGGCAATAAAGAGTAATAACTTGTATAAACCTTTTTGCATAAATATTAAAAAGACATAAAAAATTATTGGAAAGGTTGTTGATGCTACAATTTCATAATATATAATTGATGTGTTAACCTCCATAATAAACCCCAGCCATATTCCAACTACCAAAATCTCAACATAGTCCAAATTTTACAGTAGTAACAAATGTCTATGGGATAAGAGAAGAATTCATTGCCTTAAAGTTGTGCTACAACAAATATGGATAGTAATAAATCTATGTGTAGTTTTAATTTAAAATTTTGATAGAAATATAATCCCGGTGTATTAATAATTAAAAATAATGGCAATAAAGTCTCTGTGTAGTGATAACTGCAATGAAATTAGCAATACATTTATGTGTAGTAATAATTAAATTCGATGGCAGTGAAATCTATGTAGATATAATTGCATTTCAAATGCTATTCATTGTAATCGCTATTTCAAATGTTATTCTCTTTAATCGCTATTCCAAATGCTATTCGCTTTATTCTCTTTATTCGCTTTAATTGAATTTCAAATGCTATTCGTTGTAATCGGTATTTCAATTGCTATTCTGAATGTTATTTCAAATGTTATTCACTTTAATCACAGTAGTAGAAATAAAATTCCAAATCAATCGCAATAGTAATGATAAAATCACAGTAGTAATAATAAAATCGCTAATCAATCCTAATCAAATCAATTCTGATCAAATCCATAACTAAATCATTGTGTAAATCCATAACTAAATAACAATAAAATCCATAACTAAATCGCTGTGTAAATAACAATAAAAATCCATAACTGAAGAACAATAAAAATCCATAACTAGATCGCGGTGTAATAACAATAAAAATCCATAACTAAAGAACAATAAAAATCTATAACTAGAATGTTGTGTAAATAACAATAAATATCTTGTCTAAGTGCATGCGCATTACGCACTCCAAGTACTACCCACTCAGTCATCACGCAGTCATCCGAGATATGGAAACGTAGAGCAATGAAGTGGTAATCCAACAAGAGATCTGGAACGCAATTGCATGGAAACACATAGCAATGAAGTGGAAACATTGTGTAAAGTGAGGGTTAAAACATGGTGTAAACGCACAGTGAAAACTCAAGTAAAAAGAGAGGGTGTCGAGATTACAACTCAAGGGAAAATGTAGAGGAACTCATTCCAAATAAACATTGGGTAGAGGAATGATCCTACACTTATTATCCATGCACAGGAAAGTAGGGCATTTGAATTTAAATATTTAACATTGGAGTGAAAGATAGACGATTCGGCTCATGGCTGACTACTCAGGCATAGACAAATAACTTAAAGGATTAAGGAACAAAGGATAAAAACATAAACAAGCATCCAGATCTTCTTTGTGAAGAAGAAAATAATGAAATGAAAGCGCAATCAAGAAATAAATAAAACACGGGCAGGAGATACAAAATCGTAGGAAAGGTTTTGAGTTCGAGGCTTATACTGGCCACGCGCAAATAGACATTAACTCATAAATAAAGGATACTATGGACAAGAAGGGATCTTACCGAATGCATAAAACAACAAGGGGATTACAATTACCGTAGAAATACATGTGCAAGGAAAGATCATAGCAATGAAATCTTCATCCCAGTACAGTAAAATAAACAAGTGTAAATTAAATTTCATTGCAAGTAAAATCTTTAACAGGCGTACCTTAGCCAAATGTGAATGCTTCAAAATCGTTGTCCCATGCATGCTCCGTCTAGCACCCGCTTGCCAACCGATGTGACCTCACCAATACCTCCCAGCCAACGCTAGCGGTACTCTTCTTCCCCCTGAGCCCCCCGAGTCACAAAGTGGCCACGCACACAATACCAGAGAATGCTAGCACCCAGCTTGCCTACAAGGCCAAGCTACCATTTGTTACGAGAGCTGGGTATCCCAACTCCCACAAGAGAAAGTTCAGTCAAGATAAAATTTCAATAGTGTAACGTTACGCAAGCCAGATGTGATCCATACTCCTCCTCTGCCATCCTTTTTATAGAGTTTCTTATTCATTAGTTTCCCAAACCCTCATTAGATTCCTTTTTCATTTATTTAATTAGGAAAAACTTCCCCCGTACACATGTCACTCGATCCCCTAGTTCCACCAAGAAATCAATTTTATTAATTAATTAATTATTCCTATTTCCCTCACCCACTTAAAAACATTCCTAAAAATTCTCTTTGGTGTCCCAATATTCCCTTACAATTTTTAAATGACTTACGCCTTACTTAATTCTTAGTTGAGTTCATAAATAGAAAGTTCCAAAGGCTAGATTCCTTACTAAGTTAGACATTCATCTTTTTCTTTAAGTTTCCCCTTTTCCTTAAGTTTCCCTTTTTCTTTTAAATTTCCCCCTTTTTCCTTTTTAACCAAAAATCAATTTAGCAAGTCTAGATAAAAACAACCATTTAACATTTTAATAAATTTAATCCTCCATTATAAAAACAAATTCTTTAATAATTAAGTTTGAATTTCTTACCCCCCCTTCTTGTTACATGTTTATTTATTTTTTCTTTAGCCACATGTTCTACTTCGACCTAGGTTTTTAATTTCACTAGGTTGGGCGAAATTTTTTAAGGGAACTTTTAGTTATTAACTTTACTCATACCATCATCTATTTTAAGGACAACCAAGTCCTAAGGAGGCATAGTTTTCTAGGCACTAGGTTTATTAACTTATCATAGTTGAAATCGTGACGTTCCCTTCAGGATGCACTACGTGATCCAAGGGTGTCACTCGCCTCTTTTTGTTTTCTTTGCATGATGTGCCCTTCAATATGTGCTCTAAGGGTACCACTCACCTCTTTCTATCTTCTTTGTGTGACATGCCCTTCAAGACGCACTATGTGCTCCAAGGGTGTCACTCGCCTCTTGACTGAATTTGGTAGACGTCAAACCCCTGCAGTCAATACTCCATTAGGTGATCTTGTGGGAGACTAAGGGCCTCTAAGGAATAAGGAACATGCCTTATTGCACGTCCCTTAGAATCATCGTGAGCGACTATCACAGTCTTCCTTCACGGCATCGTGGGTCTTCTCGAACTAGGTAATCGTTAACCTATAGTCAGAGTCATGGCAGGAGTGCTAGTAGTTTGTGGAAGGGATGCTGCCACACCTCTCCCTCACTGTCTATGATCGTCGTGTGTGACCCCTCTACTCCAAATGTGAGTCTGGTCGGCAAGCTACCGTCATCCTGCATCCATCAGGGAATCATGTCAACAATAATAATCAATCATCATAACATCTAATCATTTGTACATATGTCATATCAACCACATTCCAACCCTAGTAGTCCACTCCCTGACTCGTCCGGAGTCCAAGGGGTTTCATCGATGCCTCTGCATCCTCAATATCCAGAGTCTTGCACACTCAGGAGAACCTAGTCAATAACACATGTCTATGTAAATACAACAAAATAACATATCATCAAATCCACACTATCTCATAATTGTAATCAAAACAACCAATAGTATAATAATCCGGATCACTTGCACGCAAGTGTATTCAAAGAATAAGTTCGCTCAGTGCGCACAAGAGCTGGATGTTACAGATTTGTAGTAATATATACATATTCTAGAAAAACATTTTTAGGAATATTACTTTTTGAGTAATTCTTTTTTGTTGTTGTATGTTTTTGTTATGGCAAGTCTGACAAGTCTCATTGACCATTTCTCTGGAAACGCTTCCTGTAGTTTAGATATAACCTAGTTCTTTGAATCATTGGATTGATTTTTGTATTGTAAGTGGAAAGTATGTATATACGTTCATTCCACTATATCCCTCATAGTTTTGTGAAATTTCCCCCCCTTTCATTAACTTCCAACACCACTCCAGATGAGCTAAGGACCAATTCATCATCATTTACATCTTCTATAATTTTTATTTTCTTAGGACGACATTACATTCCTTCATTGTTGGTCCCAACTGTAGAAAATTAAACATATGTGAATTAATAGATTGTTTTGAACATGTTATCTAATATTTTTAAGTAAAAAATTAATGAAAATTAAAAAAAAAAAAAACCACTCATTTTGAATAGAAGTTTTTCATTCACCTGGTTCATCCTTTTGCAATTTTCCCATCAAGATTTTACGCTCTTCTGCACTTAGATCACAAAGAATATTATCGATATTCCTCATTTTATGGCTCTACAGGACACACATTAACCAATACATATTAGTTAAACTTATGTATAGTTCAAACATATTAATTTTTTATAGAATTTACAAAGAACTTGACTTTTTAACATATTAATTTTGTATAGAATTTAAAACAAACTTGTCTTTTTTTTTCCTTTCTGGATGTGCTATATTTGTATCCATCATAATTTTTGTTACTTGAACTATTCTCATAGATTTTTTTTATCAATTTACAACCTATACCATTCAATACAAAAGATAGTAAATATATTTTATAAATAAATCACATAATTTTCACGAAAAAAAGTATCATGGTGCATTGTATTAATATTAAAGCACCAGTGCATTACATGTTATCAAACACACCGCTATAAAAATGATTTAAAAGAACAAAAATTAGAGCGGTGCACAGTATATCGTTAACACAACCGATGAGTTTAATGTTAAAATTGCACCAATATAAAATATTTCAAAAAACATTAAATTACAACGGTGTGATAAGTATTGTTAACAACATCACTCCAATTGAAAAAAACGTAAATAAGAATACCATAAACAAATAAATTTACACATGCATGAACAATTTTTTTTAATTATTTGTGGCATAGTCAGTGGGTTTGTATCTATAAGCGCATCGATGCATTATATTACATAAGACACACCAAATACCTAAAATGTTTTGTTTTTTAAATGTGACAGAGCTGAGAAAGTTTGGATCCGATGCATCACATGTCAAACACATTTTATATGGAAACATAAACCCATTAAATCTAAAAACCTAAAATGAAAAACTATAATTATGAAGTGATAGAGGGAGTTAAACCCTAAGTTGAAGTTTTGCAGTCACACAAACAAGAATAAGCAAGGGTTTAAGGTAAGTACAATTTTTTTTTTTTTTTTCTGAATCACAAAACCCTTCAATTTTTTATTTTCTAAATAATTTTGTTGCTCCAAAAGAGTTTTGAATGAATTATCATACCCTTCCAATTCTGATCTTCTAAATAAATATGCTTTCAAAAGTATTGATTTATTGATCCACAGTGCTCTCATGCATATCTCTCTTGCAAATTTGTACCATGTAAATGTTGGAAAAATAATAAAATATTGAATAGCTTAATACCCATGAAAGAAATTATGAAAATTGTTTTAAATGAATCACCATAGTTACCTTCAAATTCTGATCTTCTAAATAAATCTTGTTGTTCTAAAGTATTATGTTGCTCCATGGTGCTCTCCAATATGGCTCTCTTGCAAATCTTTCCATTGTAAATTTTGGTAAAATAATGAAACAGTGAATAGATTTTTACTATTTAAATGACTTTATGAAATTAGATTTTAAATTCCCACTCATTTTTCAACTGTAAAAAAACAAAGTCACGTTTTTTTTTTAACATTTTTGAAACTTCGGTGTGTTTATTACTTTAACGCATCGATGTTGATATGCATATGATGCACCGGTGCGTTTTAAAGTTTTGGAGCACTGATATTGGATAATTATTTTTTTTATTCTTTGAATTCATGGGACTGGTGCAATGCATAAACGCCTGTTGCTTTACAATGTTATAGATGCATCGGTGCATGTTTGTTATAGTAACACATTGTTATATTTTCAAATTTATCTGAATTTTTATTTGCACAGAAAATAATGTATTCATCTTAAATTATTTTTCATGAAGCATCCACATGAATTGCAGTACATCATAGTATACATTTTGCACTTAAAGTCGCCTTATTCTTAAAAATAATTTACTATTGATTTTGCTCCAATGCAAGGAGAGAATTTTACAATATCAAATGGTCAATTCTTCAAATTCCATCTTGTTCCGTATTCCTCAAAGGTCATCGTGGAGTTCTCCATTTCCATCTCGAGTAAGTTTGGATTTTATTTATATTTCGATTATCTAATTGAATTTATGTTTGTTATCCATATCAATCTGAATGAAAATGTATCCAAATTTGCAAGATCCTGATTCATAATCAAGTTCAGATGCAGATAATATTTCATAACCAATTCAAAAACATCGAAAGCTCTTATCAGGCGCAACATACCGCAAGTAGTTGGTAGATGAAAATGGACAACCACTTTACGTTACCAATAGTAGCATGCCATATTCTAGCTGCAATCCTAGGTCAGTGATGGTAATAATTGTTTTGTATAATGTGATTTAAACAAACCAATTGCATTGTGCTTACCAATATCATCGATGTACTAATATTCAATATTTTTGAAATTAGGATTCTAGTGATGATGAGCGACCTACCTATCATCTTTTTTTGCACCCCACTAAAATGTCGAATCAAGAGAAGGCTATAATAAGATCACAATGCGGAGAAGAAGCATACCAAGAATGGTTGAATCAACTACCTATTCAATTCCCACTATGTCCAGATTCACCAATTAGAAATGAATACAATAATAGTAGTTCGTCACAAGTTGGAAATGGAGTCAGTGAAATAGAGTTTAGTATGGATGATTATTTATGGGATACACTTGCCATGGAGACAATGTTGTTAGGTGCATTCCAGAATGATGAGCGAGGGGATGATGCTTATATCACTGATACCTTATTCAAAAGTCTGAAATTTTCTTCCACCACCCCTCTATTTGGACCTATCTAGTCAAATTCTACATAATTGTGGACAACAATGTTACTGTATAACTTGAAATCAAAGTTTGGCATGGAAAATGCATGTTTCTTGGCAATATTGAGGTAACTGATTATCATTAAGTCCCTTATAATTTGAGAAATCTTGTCACACAATCAACATTAAAAATGATCTATTTTATGAACATTAAATAACATTGTACATTTCTATTTCTCACTAATTGCAGTTTATTCAAATATAAGGTTCTTCCAAGTGATAATGTCTTGTCCGGTAGATGTGAAGAGGCAAAGAAAAATTTGAAAATATTGGGTGTTGAGTACATATCATATCATGCATGTCTGAATGATTGTATTTTATATAGAGGATAATATGCAGACAAAGAGATATGTCCAAAATGTGGGCATGATAGATATTATAAATCAAATAAAAAGGGTAAATCACATGGTCCTGCTCATAAGATATTGAGGCACATGCCTATAATCCCAAGGATTCAAAGGCTCTTATATTGCAAATAATTAGCTATGTTGCAGGGATGGCATGCCTCACACAGAAGTGAGTCGAGAGTTATGTGAATCTCAACAGATTCAATAGCCATGAAGCATATAGAGGATACATATCATGGAAAATTCAAGGATGAAGTATGAATTCTCCAACTCAACATAGCCATGGATGATGTAAACCCATATTCCCTCCAAAACACCAACTATTATGATTGTCCTATAGTTGAATACCAAAAATGATACCTTTATTGATAGAAAACAATGTTCACTTTCTTATTCGAGGGGGAAACCTCTAGCAGATAAATGTTCTATTACAATAATTCTCAAGCCAAGGATTTTTTTGTGTCACCTACTCTTATTTATACTAATTATATCTTCTAAAGAAAATTCTATAGGAAGAACTTTCTAGAAGTGAAATATTCTATTAGTTCTACTTACATTGACTTGTTCACATTTATTAAATAGGCCTTATTAACTAATGTTGGCCTAGTGATAAATAAAAATATCCCCCCATGGTTTAGAATGAACATCTTATGTAGGCTCTTATAGTCCCTGGTAGAAGACAAGTGAAGAATATGGATGTCTACCTACAACCATTGGTAGATGAAATGAAAGAATTATGGGAATGGATACATGCATACAATGTATCAAGACCTATTGCACCATAGATGAATTTTATATTTTATGGCATATGTGCTTACACCACACATGATTATCCAGGATTAGGAGTTTTCTTTGGTAAATTACATGTCTATTGATTTTTTTATATATGTAACAATATTTTTTGGCATATTTAATTCATTGTGACTGTTCTAGACTTCGACGCTAACATGCTCTACTATATACATCAATAATTGCATAGGTCTTGTAACAAAATGATATCATGGATGTAAATGTTATGGACCTTCTCTCAAGGATAGGTGGTCCAACCACCTACGAAAGCCAGTGTATGACTACTCCATGGTATTCCTCCCAGAACAACACCCTTATAGAAGAGAAACATCAACCTTCAATGATAAAATAGAGAGAGGTCAAAGGCCTGCAATATTGACACCAAAAAATGG